>CAUYON010087189.1:0-31775 GCA_963573935.1 Arctocebus calabarensis
TCTGGCGGGCGCCTGCAGTCCCAGCTACTTGGGAGGCAGAGGCAAGAGACTCGCTTGAGCCCAGGAATTGGAGGTTGTTGTGAGCTGTGATGCCATGGCACTCTATCCAGGGTGACAGCTTGAGGCTCTGTCTCAAAAAAAAAAAAAAAGACAATGTGCATTTGAGTTCTGATTTATTTAAGAGACAGAAAGCAGGCATGTGGCTTAGGCATGTGTTTGAGAAAGTTTTTTTCTGAATATGGTATAAATCAGTTGAGTACAGATGAGTTCGTGGTTCATTGTAGTTGTGTGAGCAAATAATACTGTGGCTGAGAACTAATATAGGGACTGACTTTAGAAAGGAGAGGATAGATGTGGAAGATACAAATGTTTAAGGTGTATAGTTAAAGGATTTAGGTACATTTGTATGGGGAAAAGGTTTGGGATGTTTGTGTTTTAGGTAAATAAATAGTGAACCCCTCAATCAATGATAATGGAAGATTTATAAGTAAATAGAAAGTTTAGATTTGTGTATAATGGAGCTTATTAAAAATAAGATGAATACCTTTTTCTGAGGTATAATATTAAGGTAGTTGGAGATGGGAACAACTCTGGTTCTCAGAATGTGTATAAGATGACTCTGGACTGTTTTGTATGCCAGAAAGCAGGAAAAGTATCAAAGTAGCCTAGAGTCATGTCAAAAGGACATAAGCTCCACCATGAAAGAACATCCCTTGCCAAAGCATGAGAAAATTTGAGAAGAAGAAGGAAATATGTTTAAATACCTGAGTTCATGATAATTCATAGTTGTTCTAGAAATAAAAACCTTATTCTGAAAACTATTAAGAGAAATCAAACTATATTTTAAAGTAATCAAACTTCTGATGTGCTAATTGAGCAGACATGATAGAAATAGGAAGTCACCGTTTTGTATATTTATAAGGCAGCCAGACATCAACGGGCATTAAAACTGTTAAGTAAAAGGCTAGTGGGATCACAAAAATGGCTGGATCAGGCCGACAGCCTGACCAGTCTTACCATCACAAAAAGTCAGAACTTTGTTCACTAAGTGGCCAAGGATGTACTCAGCAGTACAAATGAAAGATTCTTGCCAAAAAAATTTAGTATGAATCTGATCAAGCCTGTAGTTACTACCACCAGTTTATAGAAAAGATAGGGGATAAAACATGATAAGTGACACTAGGGAGATACAGCAGCTAAATCCAAAACATGAAACATTTTACACAGAAATAATCTAATATAAAAAGTAAGTGGGAAAAGCATTGGGAAACTTACAGGGTAAAAGGGGCATATCAAAAAAGGCAATGTAGTGAGTGTATGGGCCTTACATCAGAATTTGGACAAACCATTTATTGTAAACGTATTTGGAGGATGACCTAAAATTTGACACCTCTTAATGCTCTGGTGGTTTTATGGAACTTTCATTTTGAGGAATGAATCAAGCTTAGTAATTTCTGTGATTAAGATGAATCAAACTTGTAATAAACTAATTGAGATTTTTTAGATTTTCATTTTATTTGCTAAGAGACTAATACTTGTTTTCTATTTTATTTTGCTTTTAGAATAGTTCCTTCAGCATTTCTTGGCTTCCTTTGAAAGGGCTTTCTAATATCGTAAAATCACCCTCATCAATGCTTGAAATGGTGAAGACTTGCTGTTTTGATAAACAGGACCACAACCTGTATAAATCTAGCAGTAGTTTTACTATTTTCCTTTGCATTTTGGCAAAAGTTGTTAAAAAAGCAATGAAGAACAATGGCCTTCATCCTTGGAAACAAGTAAAAGGAAGGTATGTGTAGGATCTTTCTTTGTGGTGAATGTTCACTGATAACTTTTGAAGAAGTGTTTCTGTATTTGGTTAAGTTTACTTGTGGTTAGTCTTTGTAGGTTACATATTTAAAATGTATTTCTTCATTAGACACCAAACCTGCTGGCACCTTCGTCTTAGACTTCCCAGCCTCTAGAACTATGAGCAGCAGATTCTATTGTTTATAGAGTTAAACATTTTTAATTAAAAAATATATATGTATTTATTAGTGTAGGCTAGGAAAATAAGGAGCTTTTTGATCCTGTCAGTTTGATAAAGTAAGGAGCAAAATCTCATGCCCATTATTTGTAGAGTTTTAGTTTCTTATTCGTCTCATTAGTGCTGCAGATTGATATTCCATAGGTAAGTACAGGAACTTACTTACTTGTTAGGGAACTGTAGAGAGGTATTTTGGTTTTTCTTTCTTTTGGGGGGCCAAAATTTAATTATAATGTTATGTAATCTCTTGTATACTCTTTTAGTAATAGAATTAAAAACATCTCTATCTTGTACATTGTCAGGTAACGTGGTCAAAGTATAAAACTTTTGTGTTCTTTACACCCGTTGGTTGGTAAGTGCTGCTTTTTTTGAAAAAGAATGGTATAGTAGAACCAGATAACACTAATGTTCTTGTTTGGGGATCATGCCCAGTTTTCAATTCTGGTAAAATAAACTTTTAGTTATATTAGTCTGTTGTTCTCTTTTTTTCTTATTTTCGAGAATTTTGCTTGTAATGTTTACATTTTTAAATTGTCTTCACTTGTTCTACTTCATTTGCCTATTGACCCTTTTCTTAGCCCTCTGTACCGTATGCTGCCATCAACAACTTGCTCAATTTATTTATTCGGACCTCTTAGGGAGCAGAATACCTCTTATTCTAGGTAGAGGCTTTTTCAGAATCACTTAATAAAATTCCTATTGGATTCCCATGGTGAATAGTCCTTGTAAAGTTACAGTGATACAGTTGGGTTCTTCATTTAGAAAATACTTTTTTAAATGGCAGCTTCTTTATTCAATAATGATGTGACTCAAATAGTAGGTTTTTTTGTTGTTGTTCTGTTTGCCAGTTCAGTTGAATCTAAAACAGTTTTATAGAAGACAGAATACTCAGAACTAAAGTGTTCATTTTAAATCACTCAATAACAAGTATATTTATTTGGCAAATTCCATATGTCAGGTGCCAAAGTGGGGATGGGCGAGCATACAAAGATAATTAAACAGATCTTTATTTCAGAAAATTATCAGGTTTTACATAGTTCTTTATAAATTAACATTTTGTTTTTCATCCTCATTATTTCTGTCCTGAATAAAGCTGTTGTAAAAATTTCAAAACAGTAATTCATAGTAGGAATTTAAGATGAATTGTTTTCAATTCTAATCCCTTAATTGATAGAAGAAAATTACATTAACTGTTATATAAACTTCTATTAATTGACATTGTATCAATTACTCATTGTATTGTATCAAGAAGTATTGATGAGAAGATTTTTCTTTTCCTTTTTTTTTTTTTTTGAGATTAAAGTTTCACTTTATCGCCCTCTATAGAGTGTGAGGGCTGTGGTATCATAGTTCATAGCAACCTCTAACACGTGGGCTCAAGTGATCCTCTGATCCTCTTGCCTCAGCCTCCCAGGCAGCTGGGACTACAGGTGCCTCCACAACACCCAGCTGTTTCTTAGAGATAGGGTCTTGCTCTTGCTCAAGCTGGTCTCAAACTCCTGAGCTCAAGCAGTCCACCCTCCCATGTCTCCCAAAGTGCTAGGATTACAGGCATGAACCACCGCGCCTGGCCAATAAGGATGTTTTTTATTTCCTTTTTCTTTTTAGAAAATAGTGACTAATTCTCACATAAATTGGATTCAATTTTGACCAAAGTACCTTACTTAAACATTAATTGTTTAGTTCAACTTGTTAATAGGTTATTTAGGATATTGCATCCTCACTTATAAGTGAAATATGTTTGTAATTTCCCTTCATAACAATATATTTTCTCCACTTTCAATATCAGGTGTATCCAGATCAAGTAGAATGATTTTGAACTATTTCTTCTTTTTCTATTGTCTATAAGATTTGGCATAATCTGTTTTTTGAAACTGTCTTTTACTTTTATTTATATACTATTAGTTGTCTATTTTTTGAAACTTTGGAAAAAAGAAAAATAAGTTAACTGATGACTTCATACTGAGCCTCAGAGTCAAAGCACTCTATAATGTCTTATTTGACAATGTGAATGTTACTTTCTTAGCATTATTATTACTAATATTGCTTAATATTTTGATGCAGTAATCATCTGTTTTCTTTTCTGAATGTATTTATCTTTGTTCATTCTTTACGTGGTTTTTTGTTTCTAGTCCTTATCTTAAACATTGTTATTGTTATTAAATTTTAAGCCTTTTAAATTCTGTGAAGGCAAAAAGTGGAAACCTAATTAACACATATATAACACATATATCTTTTTGTAAAAATTAAAAAATATTTTTTAATGGCTAGTCTTGGACATCTGAATACTAACAATTTTTCTTTGTAGGTACATACAAATAATTTTTCAAGCACACTAAATTGTCTTAGGTTGTAAGTAAAGCAAGAGCAAGTCTTTGGGGGGTAGTGGGAGAGGATTTAAGAAAAATTGTTATAAAATTGTCCTGTTAAGATTTCTGTAAAAGCATATCAAATTATACTCAAAAGATACAGTATTCTTTCTTACAATAAAGAATAAAATAAGGGGGGGGGGCTTGAATAAAAGGAAAAGCAATCTACTATATGAAAAGTATATTCCTTCTGTCCTTTGGGGCAAGACTGAATTCTTTGTTCACTTATAGTTTATTTGCTGCATCCTTGAGAAATTTGAAAGAAAGGCTGCTATGTGAATTTGTTTTCTAAGTAGAAAAAGCAACAAGGCAGCATTAAGATGAAAAAGTAACTTAAGGGCGGCTCCTGTGGCTCAGCGAGCAGGGCGCCGGCCCCATATACCGAAGGTGGCGGGTTCAAGCCCGGCCTCGGCCGAACTGCAAAACAAAAAAATAGCCGGGCACTGTGGCGGGCGCCTGTAGTGCCAGCTACTAGGGAGGCTGAGGCAAGAGAATCGCTTAAGCCCAAGAGCTGGAGGTTGCTGTGAGCAGTGTGACGCCATGGCACTCTACCCAGGGCGATAAAGTGAGACTCTGTCTCTACAAAAAAAAAAAGAAAAAGTAACTTAAAAAGTAAAGTAATGAGACTGTCCATCAGTATTGAATGAAATGTTTTTGGTTAAAGATTTTTTGTGTGTGAATGAGACAATTTTATTTATTTTTGAGGCAGCGTCCTGCTCCATTGCTCAAGCTGTAGTACAGTGACTCGATCATAGCTCTCTGCAGACTCAAACTCCTGGTCTCAAGTGGTACTCCTACCTCGGCATCTCATAATGTTGGGATTTCATGTGTGAGCCCAGTTGAGACAATTTTATTAAAGCACTTTTTTATGTTTTACAGAATATATTCTAAATTCCATCAAAAAAGAATGGAAGAACTAACTGAAGTTGGTTTACAGAACTTTTTCAGCCTCTTTCTGTTATTAGCAGCTGTCGCAGAGGTGGAAGATGTAGCAAGTCATGTCTCAGACCTCCTGGGTTTCCTGAAGCCTGTCTTTATGACATCCCAGAGAGCCCTTGTTTGGAAAGGTCAGATGGCCTTCCTTTTGATGTATGCCCAGAAAAATCTGGACATTGGTGTTTTGGCTGAAAACTTTTCGCATGCCTTCCGGGAGAAAGCAAAGGAATTCTTGGTGTCAAAAAATGATGAAGTGGTACAGAGACATGCTTGCTGGACACTACTTTCCATCTACATTGATGGTGTCCAAGAAGTGTTTGAGACCAGCTATTGCTTATACCCTTCCCATGAAAAACTGCTTAATGATGGATTTAGTATGCTTCTACGAGCTTGTCAAGAATCTCAACTTAGGACTGTACTGAACTTTCTACAAGCTGTTATGGCCAGAATAAGGTATGTTTTCCAGTTGTATACCGATTTATTGATTTTTTTTTTTCATCTTGTCACATGTATGTTGATTTTATATTAAGTTTTTTGACATGCTTATGAAATCAGAAGGTAGAGGAGGCTTGGCGTACACCTGAGGTAGCGGGTTCGAATCCAGCCCAGGCCAGCCAAACGACAATGACGCCTGCAAGCAAAAAGTGGCCGAGCATTGTGGCGGGCACCTGTGGTACCAGCTACTTGGGAGGCGGAGGCAGGAGACTTGCTTGAGCCCAGGAATTGGAGGTTGCTGTGAGCTGTGATGTCACGGTACTCTATCCAGGGTGAGAGCTTGAGGCTCTGTCTCATAAAAAAAAAAAAAAAAAAGAAGGTAGAGGAGAGGATTAATTTTCTACTACACTGGCCTCAGTAAGTACAAAGTGAGTACCCTTCATCTGAAATGCTTGGGACCAGAGGTGTTTTAGATTTTGGTATTTCTCCATGTACAGAGAGTGCAAAAAAATATATACACATTTTAAGAAAGGAAGAAACTGTATTAAAATTGTAATATCTAAGTTATCTTCTATAATTTTAAGAGGGGCTGAAAGATGACTTGTATTCATCTTTTGTTATTGGTATATATTGAGTATTACAATTTTAATATAGTTAACTTTAAAAAGTTTCAGATTTTGGAGAAGTTTAGATTTGGGCTTTTCAGATTAGGGACGTTCAACCTGTAGTTTTCAAGTTTTTCAAACAGTAATTCATCAAAAGAAGGCTTATGTATAAATACAAGTGGCAAGACAAAACTCACAGCAGCTCTGGTGCAATCTCAGAGCCATGCCTTACTTAACTTTTCTTTTCCTTGCTACCTCTCAGAACGGAGTATTAAAACCCAGAGGTGTATTTGGATATTAGAAGCAAGACTGAACAAAAGTCTGAGGTGGATTTTACTGAAGAATATGCGATTTTTGTACCCATTAGGAGGTTTTAACCACACTGTACCATTAAAAAATAATTTGCTTCTTTAATTTTTTTTTTTTTTTTTGAGACAGTCTCACTATGTCACTCTTGGTGTGGCATCACAGCTCACAGCAACCTCAAACTCTTGGGCTTAAGCAGTTCTCTTGCCTCAGCCTCCCAAGTAGCTGGGACTGCAGGCGCCTGCCACAACGCCCTGTCATTGTTTATCAGGCCCAGGCTGGGCTCAAACCCGCCTATTTCAGTATATGTGGCTGGCACCCTACTCTCTGAGCTGTGGGTGCTAAGCCTACTTCTTTAAATTTTTCCTGCAAAATTGTAGCATCAGCTGCACCAATACTTCCAAATAAACCAGTTGGCTGTGAAATTAATTTAGAATTATTCTGTTAATAACACCAATCAACTATACATATCCAATTACATTAGATGTATGGATGTCAGAGTGTATCTGTACAAACTTAATTATGAATAAGGCTGGTGGTTATGACATTGATTGTCTTTTGGGCCCTTTTCACATCACACTTTCACCTTTTAAGTGCAAGTTTGAAGGTCATGTTCTCAAGAAGTTAGATATACCCCTTGCTTTACTGGTACACTGTTGCTGAAAAGTTGTGTAAAAGTTGTATATAGAAAAATAATTTTGTTTGAAATCATGTCTAAGGTTAACAAAAAGACTGTTCCCCCCCCCCCCAATGTTGTATTACAAATGAAGCATCTATTTTTCATAGGTAAGTTTGGTAAAATTTCTAAATTTTATAAATTTATTCATTATCAAATTTATTTATTACTAGCTTACTTAATTTTCTTAATTTGGCTCTTTGTTTTTATACTGATTTACCCACAGGTTTTCACTCCTTAGTAGGTATTATGTAGTTCATTTTTTCATCTGTTTTCATCAGTTTAAATTGGAAAGGTTCCGAAGTTCTTGATCAGATACTTATCCCTTTGTTCCCCAATGTAAGCTATATTAAAGTAAGAATCTTAAAGTGCTCAAACTTTTGGATGGGTGAATAGATGGATAAGTAAATTAATAACTAATTTCACAAGAGTCTTTTATTAATTCTGGATCTTCTACATGAACTATGTTTATTTGTTTTTAGTTTAGCAGAATTAATTGGCAGGTTATATATTGTTCCAAAACATGAACTTTGTTTTATTTGTTCAGTTTTTTAATAAATGGTAAGTAGTATTTTTCTGTCCTTCCTGAGAAAATTAGAAATTTCCAAATTTCTAATACTAATTTTGGCTTATTTGTCTGAATATATCAAATAAGAAGGAAGAGGAGTGAGCTGGTAAGGGAACTATAATTTCCTAAAAATTTAGTAGTGTAGGAATAAGAAAAGAAGGGAGATGATGGGTTCTGAGAAGAGGCAGTCATGGAAACAAAATGACAGATTCCGTATATCTCTGCCTTGGTCATTGACAGCATTAATTCCCTTGTAATTCCTTTTAACAGTTGTACTGCTTCTTATGTAGTTTTTTAAAAAATAAATTCATATTGCTGTAAATGCTTTGGTTTTTTTAGTTAAAAGTTCCTAACAATCATCTGTGTTTTTGTTAAAATTATCTTTAAATTATGAATGTAATGTATTCTTATGATAGAAATCGTTTAAAAAAAAAATGAGGTATAAGGTGACAAGTGAAATTTCTCTCCTCAGCCTTACTTCTTCATTCTCAACTTCAGTAGTTCACAATGGGGGATGAGACATTTTTGGTTGTCACAACTAGAACATTGCCACTGGCATATAGTGGGCAAAGATTAGGGATGGTGATAAATATTCTACAATGTCCAGGACAGCTTCTACAAAAATAAAATTATCTGGCCCAACCTCAACAGTATGACGTTCTGCTACTCTCTGATTCTACTCCACACAAGTAAAATGGTTTCTTATAGAATGTTCCAGACATCTGCCTCCTAGTTATATGTTTAAAATACAATATGGATGATCTTTGTTTTGCAATTTCCTTTTTTCACTTACTGTTTGTTTGCTAGTGCATGTTAGTATTTGAAGACCTACCTAATTCTTTTTCATGACTCATTATATGGATGTACTAAACTTTAGCCTATTCCCAATAGTAGAAATTTATATTATTTGTCATTTTGTATAACCATAAATACATTTTTATTTAATATATTTATACATGGTATCTCTGTGCACTTGAAGTATACCTGTAGAATAATTCCTAAGATAGATTGGTGTACATACATTTTAAATGTGGATTGATATTATCTAATACCATATCAAAAAAAGTACTAGTTTGTACTTTCCCGGTAAAGTATGAAAAAGCTTCCAATATCATTTCATTTACTTATTTTTATTTATTTATTTATTTTGAGACAGAGTCTCACTTTGTCACCCTCAGTAGAGTGCTGTGCATCACAGCTCCCAGCAACCTGCAAGTCTTGGGCTTAAGCGATTCTCTTGCCTCAGCCTCCTGAGTAGCTGGGACTACAGGCACCCGCCACAATGCCCGGCTATTTTTTGTTGCAGTTCTCATTGCTGTTTTAGCTGGCCGGGGCCGGGTTCAAACCTCTATCCTTGGTATATGGGGCCTGTGCCCTACCCACTAAGCTACAGGCACCGCCTACCAATTTCATTTTTTAGATGAATGTATGGAGGGCTTTTAGAAAAAATGCATCCTAAGATAAGAAATACAGAAATTTATTAGTAATGTCAATTAAAGGTTGGTAAGAGAATGATCTTCATTTTGAAGGTTAGAAAGGCATTAAAAATAGAAATACCAGGCTCGGCGCCTGTGGCTCAACGGGCTAAGGCACCAGCCATGTACACCTGAGCTGGCAGGTTCGAATCCAGCCCGGGCCCACCAAGCAACAATGATGGCTTCAACCAAAAAATGGCCGGGCCTTGTGGAGGGCGCCTGTAGTCCTAGCTACTTGGGAGGCGGAACCAGGAGACTCACTTGAGCCCAGGAATTGGAGGGTGCTGTGAGCTGTGATGCCACAGCACTCTAGCCAGGGTGACAGCTTGAGGCTCTGTCTCAAAAAAAAATTAAACAAATAGAAATACCAAAAAAGCCAAAATAAAAAGGAAAGAATTTTTTTCCTTATTTCATATTCATTTACTAACTTCTTTTTGTCTTAAAGCTCCTAACTGGAATTCTTCTTGGTGAATAATTCTTATATTCTTGAAAGATTTCCAGTTTGTAAATGCTGTCTTTCATAACTCTGCCATCCCTATATTTATAGACAAAAAAGGAGGAACATGGAGGGTTTTTGTTACTTACCTAAATTAACACAAATATATTTCATATTTCAGAATTGGCACTCAGACTCCACCCCACTATGCCATAGCTGGCTTCTTACACTGTCTGAATTAACAGTAAACAAGTACGTAAACTGAAATTAACTATGCCAGTACACTTTTAATGAATTTGAGGTAATTAAGTGATTAAAACTGCTAGCTATTCGCAAACCTCAAATTGTTACCACTATTCCTATACTTCTGAGTGCTTTTGTGTTTTGTTTTTACTGTTAAAAAAATAGTTGCTTATTAGGGGACATTTGATCACTTTGTTTTTATAATTTTCAAGTTCCATATATTATTTTAATAAGTCAGTTGGAAAAAATGGATTTAAAGGTGTGGAGACCAGTGGATCATATTTTATTTAATGCAATTTGTCTTTGATTCATTAGCACCACTTTAACCATCTAAATTTCACTTATTGCAATAAAAACAGATTTTGCTCTCTCAATTTACTTTAGTACAAATCTTTTAGCATTAAAGCCAAAGTTATTTCAGGAGTGTTGGAAAGATACTGCTTACAAATAAGTTGTAAGCTATAATGCATCTCTGTTAATCTGTGGGATCACTATTCAGCAGTACAGAGGCAGGAATTGAGGGGATAGAGAAGACTGTTGATTATATAAAATGAAAGTAAGTTTATTTTTTTATTAGGAAACTGGATCTGGATTAAACTTGTACTTTGCTAGCCTTTGGAACAAGGGCTGTGGCAGTGCACCGATGGACTTAAGGAATGGACTGTAGAAAAAGGACACAGCTGTTTATGTGTTCACACATTTGATTCCTTGCACAAATGTGTAGTTTGATTTTGTCTTAGACTACTTTACTGTGTTTGAAAATGATTACTATAAAAAGTCAAATTATGTACAACTTCTGTTGCCAAAATTAGCAGTTTTAACGGATAGAAGTATAAGGACAGGGAGCGAATAAGAATGATGTGGCAATGTGTAAATCTTTATTAATGCTGCTCAGTGTCTGCTAATTTAGACACTGCTCTTTAAATTTCTGAAGCTTGTATGATAATTTGCACACAGTTCTTCAGTGAGAGTGATAACAATAGATAATAGAGGAAACTATGACTGGGATAGTTTTATTAAATCCCATTAATTTTTAGCACTTCAAGGCAGATACTGTCAAGACAGACCAGCTTTTAGTTTGAGATCTTTTGAGGATGGGCTCCAGATATCACTGAGAATTATCTTAAAAAGAAAGAAAGAAGTAAGGAAGATAAGGGAAGGAAACAAATAAGAAAAAATCTTAGGTATTTGATCATTAAGATGTATTTCTCATTTCTTAACCCAGAATCTGGAACTTCATTGAGGGTCTTTTAGATATGCTGTTAGAAAAGAGTATTATTAGGTTAATACTGTTAGAAAAGTAAAAAAAATATTTTAGAGAGTTGGTGAAAATTAAAGGCTAGACTTTTTTTTTTTTTCTTTTAAGAACAGAGCTAAATTCTTTGAATTTTGGTTCAGTAGGGAAGATGGATTACCTAGATTGATGATATTTATTCCTAGCTGCATCCCTGACAAGAGAAAGAATGAAATACTTTACCTTAGCAATCTCTTCTGTTTTCAAATTCAGGTGGGAATAAGGTATCAGTCCTTGAATAAATGTGTGTGCTGAGAGAGAGAGTGTGTGTGTCAGTAACTGGGTAATAGTTTTACAACTGTATGACAGAGAAATTATGGGTAGGAAGGAACCAAGATCATTGATTAAAGGGAGAAGCGGCTCCCTCTAGGCTGTTAAGAAATAATAACTTCATATGCCACTTTCAGCTAACTGGAGTTGATGCCTCACCAGAGCATTCTTTATTGCTGCTTAAGTAGCATTATGAAAGTACTGACTTGGTTATGTTAACTAAATGCTCTGTGTTTAAAACTTCAAATGTCAAATAGTTTTAGCAGTCATCTTTAACTTTTCACTTTACCTTTCTGCAATCACATTTCTACCTCTCACTTGCTGTTATTTGAGGTTAATTTGAAAATGGCAGTCTTTGATTTGTGGAGTTAGGTGTAGCCAAAAGCTTTTCTTTAATTATATCCATCCATGCTACTATAGTTAAGGGTCTGTCAGCATTTCCATTATAAACTTCCATTTTCAGGGTTTTATAACACAGCTATGAAAATTAGCTCTGGGCGAAAACTTGACATACAAGGCCTCGTGAGATTCTCCCTCCTCCCCATCCCCCATTTTCATTTTTACTGAAGTAAGGGTGAGTAATTTCAAAATGCCTTTTGGCATCTGCAAATATCATTTGGAGTTTTAAAAGAAACAATAAATGTATAGGCTTTGTACCTGTTTGTTCTACACTTAAGGGAGGTTGTGGACTTATGAATTTAAGCCAAATGGATATTGATCAACAGACATCCTATTTTGTATTAAATAAGAGCCTAGTTTCAAAGATATCTAAAGGCTATTGAGATTTGGCCGAAAATGCTAAGTGTTGAGACTAAGAAATAGTTCAAAAGTGATGTTTATCTTTTTTTCAGATGCTGTGTGCTAAAGTACAACTTAAAAGATTAAGGCTGTTTTCCCTCGCTTCAAAATACATTTTGAACATATTTTGTATTTTTAAATCCTTTTTTTTTTCTCCCTGTGAGGCTCAAAGCTCATCTATTTGTTATATCTGTTTTGACATTTAGAGTGTGCATGTGTGTGCGCGTTCACAGGAGAACTGTGTTTATTATTCCTCTCGAATATTTTCATGCTTATTAGTTTTATTGGTATAGTATCATTCTAAACAAAGATTTTTGGTTTTCCTTTCCTTCAGTGAGAAAACTGGGGATTGCCTAGATAGGAAAGGAAGTAGTACACAAGGAATTATTCTCTTGAGGATCTGTCGTGTGCTCAATAATTTACATGAAATTTCTGGAACAGTAGAAGGGATACCCTTGACGGCATGAAAGCTTTTTTCTTCCTTTTGTTGTTGGGTGTTCTGTTAGTGTAAATGGGCTACAGTTTTTAGTTATTGAAAAATAATTTATAACAAACTTAAAATTGGTTATGGTTTTTAAAGCAATCAAAAGAATTATTTCTAGAGTTTGCTTCTTATATCTTTTTGTCCAAAATGTCTGCTATTTCCTCATATATAATTCAGTACAAATTTGGGAGCAGTGTTCAAATAATTGGGGGAGGAGCACATGAAAAATACACCATGGAAAAATATATTACCAGTTTTTATTTGAAAAATCAAGTAGAGATATATTGTTTACTAAGAGTGATCCATTTGGTATTTTTGGTTGCTTCAGAAGAAGCGTAGGTATTTCTAAGGGAATGTAGTATAAATCTTAGTGTTTCAGTAATGTGCAAAGTAAAGAAAAAGTTTCTTTTCATTATTATATATTTTCTATACTCTTTTTGTTTGTTGGGGGGGGGTTTATCTTGTTTTTTGAAGCAATGTCTTGCTCTGTCACCTGGGCTAGAGTTAAGTGGCATTATCTTAGCTCACTATAGTCTCCAACTCCTGGGCTGATGCAATCCTCCTGCCTGAGCCTCCCAAGTAGCTGGGAATACAGCTGATGTTTTTCTTTCTTCTCTCTCTTTTTTTTTTTTTGTAAAGACAGAGTCTCACTTTATTGCCCTTGGTAGAGTGCTGTGGTGTCACACAGCTCACAGCAACCTCTAACTCCTGGGCTTAGGCGATTCTTTTGCCTCAGCCTCCCGAGTAGCTGGGACTACAGGTGCCTGCCACAACACCTGGCTATTTTTGTTTTGCCGTTCGCCCAAGACCAGGTTTGAACCTGCCACCTTCGGTATACGGGCCGGTGCCCTGCTCGATGAGCCACAGGCACCACCCTACTTTTTTAAAAAGTTCATTTGGTGGAGATTGGGGGTCTCGGTATTGCTTAGACCACTCTAGAACTCCTAGCCTCAAGTGATCTTCCCACCTTAGCTTCCTAAAGTGGTAAGATTACAAGTGTGAGTCACCATGGCTACCCTTATCTATCTTTGACTGAGTATGCATATACTGTAAATTAGTATTTTGACCTTAATTACTCTTTATCAGGTTGAATTTTGCACAGTGTGTTTACATTAAGTCTTTTAAAAATTCATGCAGTAATACAGACTCACTGTATTACCTTGGCAGTGTTGGTTCACTTTTTTTATGTTTTGCAGAAATATAGATTATCTACTTAATTTCTCATGTATAGGAATTAATATTTGGGTCATTTATTTAGTCTCCAACTAGACTTGCTACATATCTACACAGCAAATCTAGTTGCATAAATACAAAGGGATTTGTTTAAAATATTGTAAAGGAAAACTTATGTGTCAGATGTTGACTTCTTTATTCATAAAGTGGGGATAATAGTACCTACCTCACTGGGATTATTTCGAGAATTGTATACAATAGTGAATACCAAATGGTTAGCACGTTCCCAGGCATATTAGTAAATGTTCAGTAAGTGTTAGATAGTAATGCTGTCATTATCAATGTTAGATGAACTTATGCTCTAATCATTTCTCGATAGTAACTAGTTTTAAGCCAGACAGCTTCAGTGAATTTGTATGTCTGTATATGAATGTGTTGACTTATCTTGGATTGTTTTTAATTCATTACTAAAACAGTGCTTCTAACATAATGACTATTCAGGAAATATTTGAGTATATAATGAGACAGATTCTTTTGAAACAAAGTCAGAATGGTAAGAAACATTACCTCACTATAATGGACCTTGTGATTGTGTTACTAAGTGCTTCTATAAAAAAAGAAAATAGTTTTTATGGTACAAATGTTATGTATATGAATACCCTTCCTTTCTCTGTATATCTGGTTGACTTGTGGGGTATTTCTTCTTTGGGGGAGCCTTCTTATCAACTTTTATTTATTTATCTATTTATTTATTTTTGTGATACAGAGTCTCACTTGGTTTCCCTGGGTACAGTGCCATGGTGTCATACCTCACAGCAACTGCAAACTCCTAGGTTTGAGCAATCCTCTTGCCTCAGCCTCCCTTGTAGCTGGGACTATAGGTACCTGCCCCAACCCCCAGTTAGTTTTTTCTATTTTTAGTAGCAATGCTGTCTAGCTCTTGCTCAGGCTGGTCTTGAACTCCTGAGCTCGAGCAGTCCCCCTGCCTCGGGCTCCCAGAGTGCTGGGATTACTAGCACCTGGCCCTTGTTTTATTCTTAAGCTGCCTTTACCCATGTAAATAGAACATTAGTAATGCTTGCTTAATCTCCCTTCCTCCAGTGCCTTCTCTTCTCAGACCATCTCTTTTCTCAACAGCTTTATTGAGACATAATTCACATATCATATAGTTCATTCCTTGGTTTTTAGTCTATTCATGGAATTGTGCAACCATTGCCACAATTTTAGGACATTTCTTCACCTCAAAAAAACCCCTCAAGTCCATCAGCAGTCGCTTTGTATTTTCTCCTACCCAATACCACATCTTTAGTAATCACTAATTAGGAAAGTAGATTGACTTTCTGTTTCTACAGATTTGCCTATTCTGGACCTTCCATATAAATAAAATGATACACAGTGTCACCTTTTGTGATTGACTTCTTTCCCTTAGTACAGTATTTCCTAGGTTCTTCCATAGTTGTATCAGTGCTTTCTTTTTATTGCCAAATTCCAGTGTATTGATAATACCACATTTTATTTCATCAATTGATAGACATTTGGATTTTGTATAATCCTGTTTGGCTGTGATAAGCAATGTTACTATGAACATTAATGTACAAATCTTCGTGTACATTGGAACGTATGTTTTTACTTTTCCTCTGTGTGTGCTTAGAAGCTGAATCATTTAGTAACCATTAAACTTTTTGAGGAAATGCCAAACTGTTTCCAAGAGGCTGTAAAATGTCTTTTTGATTGTAGTGGTCCTATTGGGTATGAGGTGGTACTCATTGTGGCTTTAATATTTGTTTTCTTTGGTGGCTAATGATGCTGGGCATCTTTTTATATTCTGATTTCTTTGGAGAACTATTCAGATCCTTTGCCTATTTTTGAATTGAGTTGTTTATCTTTTTATTAATGATTTATAAGAGTTCCATATATATTTAAAAAAACAAGTTCTGATTTGCAAATATTTTCTTCCATTTAGAGGTTGTCATTCTACTTTCTAGATGTTCTATGCAGCATAAAAAATCTTAATTTTGATAAAGTTTTATTTATTTTTTCTTTTGTTACTCATACTTATCTAATATTTTCTTGCCATATTTATCTTCCTGGAAAAGTCTCCATATATCTTTCAGTGTTTTAATATCTTTAGTGACATCCTTATCGACACAGAAAATAAATTCATATTTTTTTATAATGATCATTAAAGCCACCCACAGTCTGGCTTTACCTACATCTGTTTTTCTTGTTATTCTCCCTTATTTTAGCTGGAACTACTAGTTCTTAAGAAAACCCATAGTCTTTCTTATTTCTGTTTATATTTTCTTGTTAAACTGAGGGTTCAGGTCAGAGTATTACAAAATAGTAGAGCTGGGTTCTCAGAACTGAACAAGCAGATGTCATGTGAGAACCACTGCTAAGGAAACCATTAAGTTGGGGGAATGAAAGTAGCTGTAAAAAACTAAAAATCAGAAGTGGCGCCTGTGGCTCAAAGGAGTAGGGTACTGGCCAAATATATTGGAGCTTGTGGGTTCAAACCTGGCCCCTGCCAAAAACTGGAAAAAAAAAAAGTCATAAATGGTCAGTACTGGTTACAGTAGGTAGAGAGGTTGGGTGGCAGAGTACAGAAAAAGAAAACAAAGAACCTGTTTCGAGGGATTTGGGGGGGAATGAGAAGGCAGTGTCAGCAGTCAGTATGCAGGTGACAGTTGGGTGTGGGGGCAGTGAGCACCCTGTGCTCCAGGCAGTGACCTCTGTGCAACAAACAGTGCTTCTTGCTTCTGCTTCTTAAGGGACCCCTCTCAGTGCCTGGTACTTGCTCCTATCGAAACATGGTATAAAAAGCAGGGACTTCGGGGTCAGTAAACCTGAGTTCAGATCATGCCTGCTCCACTTGCCAACACAACAGTCTTCAGAAGTTACTTAACCTTTTCTAAGTTTCAACTGCATCTTTGTAAAATAATACCCACATCATAGGATCTCTGTAAACATCTGCTTAGATTTCTGCTGTCCAGTACAGTAGCTATTAGTGATGTGTGACAAATTAATGAATATAAAGTAAGAAATGTACTTTCTTCCATTATACCAGCTTCACACCAAGTCCTCAGTAGCTGCACTCGCTTAGTTGATATTGTAGTGGGTAACAGAATTATCTGCAAGAGGCAGCTCTGACTTAAATGTTGCTCCTGTTTAGAACAGACACCGTAATGAGCTCAGTGTCTTCAATACATGTCAGTCTTCTGTTACCTTTTCTTCTTGTTTGTCTTTTTTCAAGGCAGGTTCTTGCTCTGTCACCCAGGCTGGACTGCAGTGGCACAATTAAAATGCACTGTAGCCTCAAACTCCTGGGCTCAGACAATCCTTTTGTTATATCTTCTCAAGCTAAGAGTACAGTTGTGTACCACTGCGCTTAACTAGTATTTTTTATACTTTGTAGAGATGGACTTTCACTGTATGACCCAGGTTGGTTTTGAACTCTTGGCTTCAAGCAATCCTCCCACTTCAGCCTCCCAGAGTGCTAAGATTACTGTGAACTGTAATGCTAGATGTGACCTATAATGCATGTGGGGCCTTTCATCATTGTTATGTGAACAATATTATTTTTTATTCCAAGCTTCTCTAAAATATTGCTTGTCCACATGGCTCCAGCCTTAAATAACATCTATTCCCTTTGAGTTTTCTTCAACCTTTCTTTCTGATCTTTTTGTTTTCTACTTTGTGTTGTAAGTATTTTCTACAGAGGATATACATTCAGGCCAAAATTATTTATTCAATAAATTCAACTAATATTTTGAGTGCCTCTTACAATAGGCACTATAGGCACTTGGGAGACATATCAGTGAATCAGTTAAAAGAAGCCTGTGTGTATGCACGCATGCCTTTGTTACAAGAAGGTAGACTAAGAAAGTGAAAAGAGGAAGAAATGTAGGTATTTATCTTAGCCAGCACCTCCTTTTCACTATTTCATACTTTATTATTTCAGTTATTAATATTACTTATAATTTATATAGGTACTTGTCCCTAAATTTTATCTGCTTATCCAATAGTTCTGCCAATATCCACAGGAAAGTGGACAACAGTATCTGTACAGTCAAGATACAGATTTAGTGCATAAATAATCTGAATTTCATCGTTTGTATTTTATTGCCTCCTGGGCACTCATTGGCAGAAGGGACCTTCAGAGGATGATAAGAGGTTCATTCTTCTCAATTAATTGAAGAGGTTTTGGTATTATTGAGAAGTAAAATGGTGGCTCGGCGCCTGTGGCTCAACGGGCTAAGGCGCCAGCCACGTACACCTGAGCTGGCGGGTTCGAATCCAGCCTGGGCCTGCCAAACAATGCCGGCTGCAACCAAAAAATGGCCGGGCATTGTGGCGAATGCCTGTAGTCCCAGTTACTTGGGAGGCAGAAGCAAGAGACTCGCTTGAGCCCAGGAATTGGAGGTTGCTGTGAGCTGTGGATGCCATGGCACTCTATCCAGGGTGACAGCTTGAGGCTCTGTCTCAAAAAAAAAAAAAAAGAAAAGTAAAATGGAGAGTTCAGTTTTGTGGGGACTTTTTTTTTTTTTTTGAGACAGTCTAACTTTGTCACCCTTGGTGGAGTACAGTGACATCACAGCTCATAGCAACCTCAAACTCTTGGTCTTAAGAAATTCTCTTGCCTCAACCTCCCAAGTAGCTGGGACTTACAGGCACCTTCCACAAAACCCAGCTATTTATTGGTTATAGTTGTCATTGTTGTTTGGCAGGCCTGGGCTGGATTCGAACCCACCAGCTCCAAGTATGTGGCTGGCACCCTAGCCTCTGAGCTATAGGTGCCGAGCCAGAGGGGATCATTTTTATAATTTTTTTCTAATTCAATAGGTATCAATCGTCAAGCCAATTTCTAACTGAAATATGGAAACAGGTGGAGCAAATGGGCATTTGGCCATTTACCTTGGTTTTGGGAGATCTGAGAACCTTTGTTAAGGCTCGGTCTGCAGGAATACTTGGATTCTAAAGAGATTAGATTGGAAGGAGAAAGTGTTTGGAAGAAGAAACTAAGAAAATGGAGTGAAAGAAATAATCAATGAAATAAAATTTCTCAAATCTGAAAATTCTATGTTGAAAAGGTTTATTAAGCGACTCCCGCACAATGTAGGAAAAATAGAACCCACAGCAGGGACCATCTGTGTGAAATTCAAAATACTAGCTACAAAGAAAAGATACCAAAGCTTTCATGAACTTTCTCCACCCTCAATCTTGTATTTTGTATGTGGTCCTGGTCTTGTAATCTTCAGTTATAATTTAGGCCAAATTTGATATTTAACTTTTCTTTCTAACAATTAAAAAATCAGAGAAAAGTAGGATGTGAATGGAGCTTTATATTAGTTTTTATTTTCAGAATTACTCCTACTTCCAGAAGTAAATAAACGGACTTTATGATTTCTTTTTTGATTCTTAGTTGTCACCACAATTCAGAGTTACTAAAAATAAGATTTGGGGGTGAGGGGTGAAACCCAGAAAATCTACCTCTCATGATTACAGAAAAAAAGAGGGAAGAGAAAAGTGGAGAAAGAACACTGTGAAGCAGAATTTGGGATGAAGAACATTGTATGAAAAGGCAAGGACAAAAGAAATAAAGAAAACATGTCATTCTTTTGAAAGCGGATCAGTTAATGAACAAATGGTTTAGGGAATAGTAGTGCTGTGATTATATTCCGTACCAACCACTGGAATATTTCTTTTTAGCAAATGGTAATAAATCAAAAGATGTTGGGGTGAGGTGAAAACTAGCTACTTTCCCCAATCTTATTTATGTCACTGTGGTTCCCTGTCTGAACCCCATGGTTCACTATAGGTATTTAGACCACCTAGATCCTTGAAGCTCTAGATGAAATTCAGCAATGAGTTTGCAGGAAGGCGTAACTACTGTGTTCTTCATGGCACCACACAGTGCTGTGTTTCTTAAACCAAAGACATGTTTTCATAATAAATACATTGAAGACTGATAAAACCCATTTCGTGACAGGTTTGCTAAAGTTAACTCTTCTCCATCTACGTATAGGTTAAAAACACCTGAAATTGTGACTTAATTGTATGGACCTAGTTTTAAAAGAAGAAGTGGCATTGTGGCTTTTGGTTTTAAAAGGGAACTTACTCAGAGGAAGCAAGTAAAATTTCAGCATTTGTATCCAGTCAGTGAAGTACAATAAGCTCTCAGACATGATTTTTAAATGATGTGATGTGTCACTGAGGGAAAGAAACCAATCTTAATTATCCTAATAATTAAAAATAATTATTAAAGCACAGAAGATAGTATGAATTTTGGGAAAAGCAGATTCATTATAGTTTTATTCTCACCATTTTTTGGTTATTGCCCTAGAGCTGTTTTCTTTAAGATGGATTTCATAGAAAACATCAGAATATGTTTTCATTTTATGGTATGAACTTACTCTTGCCACCATATTGTCTATAAGGAACAATTTTTTTCTTCATGTGCCTTATGGAAAAGGGTAATTGCTCAGTTTCAAATTTTATTTGTTTATATTTTAACAAAATTGAGAACAAAGAGTGAAACTAACATTTGAAACTCTTAATTTTCAATTGTTTCTTCTTTACCTTACAAGATATATATTTTTCTCTCTTTAGGGTATCTCTTGTCAGATTTAAGGCTTATTTAAAATGAAAAGAAAGCTGGAGCAATTTTCTTTATTCCATTTCAGTCTCCTAAGGCCTATTTCCCCCTGGTGAGCTCATAGCAACAGGGGGGTTTAAGGGAATTCAGCTTTCTGCAAATTAATGTCTCACATCATGAAAATTCAGGACTTTTTTTTTTTTTATCTTGAAAAGTAATACAGTGAGTGCGAGTATTATTTCTTGCCAGCGGGTGGAAGATGAATGATTTTGTCACAGTTTTACTGCTTGATGAGCAGTGTCCTGAGGGTCAGGCTTAAGTCTGTGTCACTATGCTGCTCATTACTCTTGAGCTAAATAAGGGCTGATTGGATCTAAATTGCCTAGCACATGGGCCACAGATGAGCTCAGTGAGCAGGGGATGACCTGCTATTCAGTCTGGGAGTCACCCCGGTGTGCAAATGCAGCATTAGAACACCGTGGGAGAATGAGAGGCTACCGGCTGCTGCCAGCAAAAGAAATCGAAATGTAAAAACTCTTTGATGCTGTGATGTTAGAATTTGAAATGTAGGAAGTGACAGGTTGATGGTACTTATCAGCTTTGGCTGGATTAGAGAACAGTGTCATCTTGCTTATATAATGACAGAAGAATGAAGCCAGCAGCTAACTACTGTTCAGAGTGGAACAGCCGCTGTTGCCACAGCCAGGCATTGCTGCCTCCTACTGGCAGTTTTCCTGGAAACCAGTAAAACATAACGAAATAAAAAGTCTCCTCTGTCGGTTTCCTCTGGTCTCTTCGGTGGTGAAAAGCTGCTAGTGAAAGAATGTCCCCCCCCCCCCAAAAAAAGGATATTTTAGAGCATACTTAATAATAAATTATATTTTTAAAAAATGAATATTGGAAAATTGGTTATTCCTGAATCTTTTGGTAAACCAAGGGTTAATCCATTTATGAAGTGAAATTACGCAGGGCCAGACATCTTGTATATCCTTCCTGGAATAATGTTCTTTCAGGGGCCTCAACTAGCTTGGTTGATCTATTTTGTTCTTTCTTTTTTTTTTTTCTATCAATAATAGCATTTTATTAACAACTAATCTTCAAAATCTAACATCTACAGTATTAGCACAGTTTGAAAGGTACCTGATTAAAAAAAAAGTAAAAAACATTTCTGAATGTGTAGCTTATGTTGCATTAAGTCTTTCTCTTAGGGAGGAGGGTAAGATGGAAGGGAAATGTTTCTCCCACAAGTCTAATGGTTTGAAAAAATAAAACCCAGGAAAAACCTATGATAGAACATCTCTATTTCATTTTATTCCTACATTTGTAGTTTTTTTAAAAAATCAATATTAGGTTATTATATGCTTGTGGTGTTAAACTTATGAAATGTAGATGAATTTTTTTAAAATTATGTGACCATGCTGAGAGAGGTACTGTTGATATTTTATTATATTCTTTCATACTTTTCCCATTCATATACTTTTTTAAAAAGAAAAGAGATTAAATGCTATTTTATTGGCTTGCTTTTCTGACTCTTACCATGAACAGCTTTCCATTTCAATGACATCAACATTATTTTTGGTGTCTTTGTAATATTCCATGTGCCTATATGCTAGAGTTTACTAGGCCTTTTTTTTTAATTTGTGAAAGCCTTTGCTATTTTGAATTTTTCATCATTAGATACTAAACTATGGTGAATGTGCTTATGCGTATCTTGGCAAAGCTTTGGGGTATTGTACAATTGTGTGCTGCATAATCCCAAAGGCGCCATTCACAACATTATAAATGAGGCTTTGATAATTCAGACTTCTTTGGTTGTACATGGAGGGTATTTTTTAAATGATTTAAAATATAGAGCGTTAGATGTAATTCTAAAAAATGATTGGGAGCCATGTTTTAATTATATGGAAAATTTATACATACATAATTACCAACTTCTTACAGAAGCAAATTTGTAACTAATAGAAAACCTTACACTAGAAAAAATAAAATTGTCCAGTTTTTGAGAACAAAACTATAGTTGTGTATGTTGAAAGAATAGAGAGAGGAATCTTCTTGAGTCTGTGGTAAAATGACAGGTAACAGAGTTAATAAGTTAACTTACATTTCCCAGAATTAACATTTTTGCTACACTTGTTATTCTAGGTGCCCTACTATTTCCTTTAAGCCTCTTCTTTCTTACTATTGATATCATATATAAAATAAAGTTTTTTTCTATAGTACATTTTTATTACATTTTTGTGACTCTTGTCTAGTCCATTAAAATAAAGTTTTTAATATGACTCATGAAACACGTGAAGGCCCTACAGATAGTGTTTTTAATGCTCCTTTTAAATTTTTATATTATCAAAATTCATGTATTTACAAAGAATATAAATAATACAGAATTATGTATAGTAGAAAATGAGTTATTCTCACCCTAAATCCTTCCTCCCACAAAGAAAATCCCTATTAACACTTTGAGAATAAATATTCTTCTAAGCTGCTATTGCTTCTCCTTTTATTCACATTGCCTCTTTTACCACCTCTTTTATTTTGAAAGAGGGGGACAAAAATGGGATTATACCATGGAAATTTCTACAACCTCATTTTTTTCTTTACAAAAGATATCAAAGACATGTTTCTCTTCCTACATACACACACACAAATTATGTAAGCCTGCATGTTATTTCAGTGTATAAATAAACCTTTATTTAACCCATTGGATATAGGAACTGTACCTCATAATATTATTTGGCACTTTGGTATCTATATGATCTTCCAGAGTCAAATTAGCTTGAAAGTTTGAGTTGCTTTTAGCTTATTTAACCAGAATATTAACTGTAGTTAAATTTTGTGAATTATTAGTATATCTGGTGTCAAAACCAGTGGCAAAAATTCTTACCTCAGTCATTTAACATGTGAATTATATGGAATTAGTCTTTTGCTTATAGTAAAAAATAATATATTTTATAAAATATTGCATATCTGAATTTGAATCCTAACTCTGCCACTCTTTTTCACTTCAGTCTGTAATAAGTCATGTGACTTCTTTGAGCCTCAATTTTTCTAACCTTAAAATGTGAGTAATAATACTTATTGAGTAGGACAAAAGAGATAATACATATCAGATGTCTAACAGAATACCTAATGATGATTACTTTATTATCATTACTGTTTGTCCATTGGTTTCAGAGAAGTGAAATTAAAAAATTTATTTTAAAAGTAAATTTAAGAGTTTCCCCACTGTGAAGTAAGATTTGTAGGGCTCTATTCTGAAGCAGCTCAGTGGTATTCCATGAAAAGATTACTATTTGTGCTTTAAGTAAATGAATAAATTACTTCCTTGGTCACATCTCTCTTCTATTTTTCACATGGCTTTGGAGAGAATTCTTCAGTATTAATTTTGTGCTTATGCATAAAACAGAAATGACTGTATTTTTCAGTCAACACATTTTTATTGAGTGCCCATCAAGTACCTGTTATGGCAGACTTTAAACTATGCAGAATTCTCTCTCAGATTGCCATATGTAAAATAAAGCATGTGATTATGTGGCAATAAGTCAGTCACACTATGTTATGTAGCTGATTGGTGGCATCTATTAGAAGGGGGATGCACTCGTCTTTAGAAGCTTGTGTTTATATAGATAGCAGTTAAGAAGGTTTTTAAAATTGACATCTCCCACACATTCCGTTAATAATAAAAATAATTAGCTACTTATACACATATGCAAGGTCTTTGGTGAACTATTTATTACAGCACTGTGTCATTGATATACTTCTCCACATTTTCTTTTAAAATCTATCTTCTGTTCCCATTCTCTGACACCTAATAATTTCCCCACTTTCTTGTGTGCTAGAAATTTTTATTCTCTTAAGGACAGCAATTAAGATATTAATGTGAATAAATAGAATCCAAAACCAGTATCGTATGGCTTTGTGTACTTTATCTTTTGAGACATGTCTCACTCTGTCACCCTGGTTAGGGTGCTGTGGCATCATTAGAGGTCACAGAAACCTCAAATTCTTGGGCCCAAGAGATTACCTTGCCTCAGCTTCCTAGGTCACTGAGATTACAGGCACCCACCAGTACCTCTGGCTAGTTTTTCTACTTTTAGGGATTTTGCTCTTGCTCAGACTGGTTTTGAACTCCTGAACTCATGGAATCTACATGTCTCAGCCTCCCAGAGCTAGGGTTACAGGCACAAGGTATCGTGCCCAGCCCGCCGTGTGCATTTTAAAAGTTTATATAAATGCTATCATAACAGGGATATTGCATATAATTGTGCAGCTTACCTCTTTTTTTCTTTTTTAAGCATTATGCTTTTGAGATCTATTGCTAGAAGATGTGTGCATTACTAAGACGAAGGATTAAGCCAAGAACAAAAAATATTTTGAGTTCAAGAAATGAAGAATCTGGCTCAGCGCCTATAGCTCAGCGGCTAGGGCACCAGCCACATACAGCAGAGCTGGCAGGTTCGAACCTGCCCGAGCCTGTCAAACAACAATGACAACTACAACCAAAAAATAGCCAGGCATTGTGGTAGGCACCTGTAGTCCCAGCTACTCGGGAGGCTGAGGCAAGAGAATTGCTTAAGCCCAAGAAGTGGAGGTTGCTGTGAGCTGTGACACTACGGCACTCTACCCAGGGCAACAAAATGAGACTGTGCCAAAAAAAAAGAAAGAAAGGATGTAGCACAGAACAGTGAAGGGACAGGAGGTCAGTTGTACTGGCCCAGTGCTTAATTGTTCCAGATTGAAGTAGAAAGATGACAATCTATAGGAGAGAGGCCTCCAGGACAAAGCAAAAACGGAAAAAAAAATTTCTAGTTCCAGAGGAGAGAAAAACAACTTCTTTATAAAATGCTTTTGCTTTGGCTCAGTGCCTGTGGCTCAAGTGGCTAAGGCGCCAGCCACATACACCTGAGCTGGCAGGTTTGAATCCAGCCCAGGCCGCCAAACAACAATGACAGCTGCAACCTGCCTGGTGTGTGGCCAGTGCTTGTAGTCCCAGCTACTTGAGGTGGGGGAGGCAGGAGAATCGCTTGAGCCCGGGAGTTAGTGGTTGCTGTGAGCTGTGATGCTACAGTACTCTACCCAGGGTGACAGCTTGAGGCTCGTCTCAAAAAAAAAAATGCTTTTGCTTTGTAAAGTCTGTATCACATAAGAGGGCTTATTCTAATGACTTCCCATTAAATAACCTATTTTGCATTTTAGTATTAATTTGCCGCAGCAATTTATATATCAAATATATCAAAGTTACATACATTTTATATGTTTCAAATATACTGACCCCACTTGAAATTTCCATTTTATATGTATTTTTCATGTATAAAGTTATAAATATACACATAAATAAAAGCTAGAGGTTTTTTTTTTTTTTTCTTTTGTTGGTTTCCTAAGAAGAATTGCAGTATAACTCAGTAAATGTTTCTTGAGTAATTTATTTTCTTTTTTGAGATAGGGTCTTGCTTTGTTGCTGGGCTGGAGTGCAGTACAGTGGTGTCATTATAGTTACTTTAATTTCAAATTCTTGCTCAGGCAATCATCCTGCCTCAGCATCTCTAGTAGCTAGGATTCCAGATAGATGCCACTACACCCAGGCCAATTTTTATATCTTATATAGAGACAAGGGTCTAACCGTTGCACAGTCGGGTCTCAAACTCCTGACCTCAAATGATCCTCCCACCTCGGCCTGCTAAAGTGAGAGGATTACAGGCATGTGCCACCACACCTAGCCCTGAATACTTAGAACTGTGGTAGTAAGTGGTCTTGTGCACATTTGTGTGTTTGCTGCACTTGTAGCGCTTACAGTGTAGTAGAAAGCAGCTATTTAATGTCTCTAAGGTTTTAATATCTCCATCGTCATTCTTTTCTGAATTCTGTAATGGTGGACCATTAGTTTAATTTAAAATATAGAATTTCTTATATTCTGAAGACCACTCATGTAAAATGGTAGGTGGTCTCTGAAATATAGGAAATCCTATATATTGTGTTGAGGTAATGCTCCGGCCATTTTAGAAGTATATTGCAGTGGAAGTTTTGTGAGAAGATATAGCTATGATATTCCCAATTTCCCAGAAAACAAGCATGTTTTCCTAATTTAAAGGATTAAACATTGCTCAATCCAATATTTCCATGTGTACTGATGAGGCCACGTCTTGTCTTCTGAATTTGTCGTGTAAAATAAGACTAGTAGGCACTAGGAACTTGTATCCTTAGAACATATAAACTCATTTAAACATTGGACAGATGGGTATATTTTATTCCCATTGGAATAGTGATTTTGTGGGAAGAAGTCAGGTTAAATGTTTATATACAGCCTTTGTCTTGCTATCTTGTATGGCATTTATTTCAGAATCCCTAAAGTTGGAGAATCCTTTATTCACCCAGGGTCTTTCAGTTCTTGTATTTATGTATAATACAGAAGTTCAAAGCAAAGGAAATAGTTTTTTGAAATTGCTACCTATTTATGTTTACCTATTGTTTTGCATTTTAAGTATTATCTGTCTCCTCAAGTATTCATTAATATAGTATTTACATTTCTTTTAGATGTGACAACCACTGGTTTAAGGATAAATTAAATTTATAGGAAGAAGCAAATTGAGTGGGATCATGAAGTGATGGAAAGATCCTTTTGTACCTTTCATCTCTAATTGTGTTAGACCTCAGGCTGGTCTCCATATTTCATTTTTTTCATCTGAAGGATAAAAGATTGGGTTAGACTACTTCAGTGTTTCTAATTACATCAATTCTATATTGAATTTTTTTAAATTTTTAAGTAAACTTGCTTTCCTTTTTAGAGTTGATACATGAAGTGGAAATATGATTTATATACAGCTGACACATTAAACTTTATTCAATTAACTTTATTTTGTCTTCTGCTTATATATAGCTGTTTTTATTTTTCATTTTAAGCAGGATGTATAAAATAAAAATACAAATAAGCATGACGTCAGGCTTTTTTAAAGCATCAATTTGCAGTGCCACAAATATAAAATACTTTTACTTTGGCCTGTAGTTAGTGATTTTGGGTTATGGATTAGATAAGAATTTAGTCAAGAAATAGTGAAATGCCTACTTTGTACAGGATGTCTTTTCAGGTAGAAATATAGTAACAGCATATTTAGGCCAGGTGTAGTGGCTTGTACCTGTAGTCCAAGCTACTGTGGAGGCTGAGGCAGGAGGATCACTTGAGGCCAGAAGGTTGAGAGCAGCCTGAGTGATATAGCAAGACCTTATCACTTAAAAAAAAGAAGAAGAACAAAAATAAAAAACAAAGCTTATTTGTTTAGGGCCTCTTGTACCTCAGGGTCTTCACACAGTTTGAATTCTCATTTCCTTTGCTTGCAGAGAGATTTGAATAAATAATTACAAATAAATTGCAATGGAGGTTGAGGTGGATGAAGGATAAAAGTACACAGGCAGGTGTTTCTTGGATACTTTGCATGGACGTGTCCTCTTAACTGTTGCTACATAGGACATGAGTAAGGCGTAACGTTCTCTGGGTGGCCATGTATGATATGGCACATAATGTAAGAAAGCTCTACTGTTGAAGATACTTCTTGGTTTGTGTATAAATTAAAGATTAGATAATGGTTACAGGGAAATTTTTTTTAGTGAAATAATACATGTATATAGTACAAAGTGAAAATTAAAAGTAATGAACACCATAAGGTATTTTGCAGATGGATCAGTAGGAGAAAAGGAGGGAAAAAATAAGATGTGAAGAGGGGATCTGGAGAAATATTTTGAAATAGCATTTGAAGTGGACATTACACTTACGATAAGGAAGGAGGAGGAAAGATAGAAGAATGGCAATTAAATATATAATGTGTTTACAGAAGAAAAAATGCTAGATCAAGAGAATGATCGAAGAACTGGAAAGAGGAATGGGTTAAATGTTTTTTGAGGGGTAAATAGCATGATGAAAGCTGAGGATATAGTAGAAGATGGTGCCAGATTGCAAAAGGCTTTGAAATTAGGGCAAGAGTTTAGACTGAGTGAAGAGGAAACCAAAGACTGTAGGTTTTACATAGAGGGACATCATGAGAGCAATTCTTTAAACCCACCATGTGTTCTTTTCTCCCTCTAAATCTGGGGTCCTCAAACTTTATAAACAAGAGGCTAGTTCACTGTCCCTCAGACCATTTGAGGGCCACACTATAGTTTAAAAAAAAAACTGAACAAATTCCTATGCACATTGTACATATCTTATTTTGAAGTAAAAAAACAAAATGGGGATGGTACCTGTGGCTCAAAGGAGTAGAGCGCCAGCCCCATATACCAGAGATGATGGGTTCAAACCCAGCCCTGGCCAAAACCAAAAACCGAAACAAATATAATATTTAAAATGAAAAAAAAAAAAGGCACCCCCTGTCTGCCAAAAAAGGAAGACCTCCTAACTTCAGGAAAAAGCTCTACTAACTGCAAAAAAAAAAAAAATAGACCTCCTAACTTCAAAAAGAAATAAATCCTAACTTGTTCTTACCTCGGCCATCAGGCAGCAGCAGGCTCTGCACAGGCAAGCCTGTGACTCCCCTGATCAAGAGTCTCAGTCTCAGTCTCACTTAAGAGGAGGCGGCTAAGCAGGAGTGGGGGGACAAAAAGGCAGGCCAGATAAATATCCTCCATGCAGCGGCATGTGGCCTATGTGCTGTAATTTGAGGACCCCTGCTCTAAATAATAAGCTCCTTGAGAAAAAGACCTTGCCTATTCCTGTCCCCTTTTTTCCTTTGACTGAAATATTCATTGATCTGCCTGGAAAGCTTATTTCCTTTCAGGTGTAGATGAAATAGGAAGTTTCCCTTGTGACGGGTTTCTAGGTTCCCCAAGGAGGGTAAGTGCCTTCCTCCTTGTTTACCATTTCATAGTTGTGTCACCTGGAACATTCACCACTCGAGTGTCATCTCTTTCACTGGATCAATACTTATTGAGGGCAGAGGATTTGTCTTACCTATCTTTATATCTTCAGCACCTAGGTGTCTGGATAAAGTGTGTGGCAAGTGTTGCTGAATAAGTCTGTTGAACAAATGATTGATAACTGTATAGATCTTTCTGCCAGTAGCATGCAGAAAGAGAACTTTAGGCAACAAGCCATTGTGGTAATAAAGCCTATTAATAGGAAAATGCCAGAGTAAATTTTAAAGGTATAAGCGTGTAGGAGAGAACATTAGTTTTAAAGTCATGCCTGGGACTGAGTGAAAAGTAAATAAAGGAGAGGGATAACCTAGTGGCCCAGGCCGCTGGTGTCTAGTCTGGCAATGATACTTGAACAACATTTTGAGTAAGTACAGAAATTTTAGGAACTATGACTTAAACCGACCCAACGGCTTCTTACACTTAAATACACCTTTTATTTATGTTTAGCTACTGATAAGATATTTCACTCTTCCTGTGATCTAAGACTCCTCCACTGGTGCTCTAGACCTCAAAACATTGATTGTGGTGTCATTCTGTCTGCTGTTTCAGTGGTGTCAGTGCAGAGGCTGCTAATCTTTAATGACTGTCCGTCCCCCACCCCCCCACTCCCAGTTCTCTTCCTTGTGTGATGCAATGAGAATGTAGAGGAGTGGTCCAAATGTGAGATACATCTCTTAATGTTGGTACTCTCAGCAAGCTGGCTCCTCCTCCTTCAGTGAGAGGAGGTCCTGTTTATTTTTGAGAAGGGTTAATTAAGCTTAGGGCAGTCCTTGGTACACAGAAATCTGACTGAGAATCTGTCTGTGCCTGGAAGACTTTCATAGGTCAGTGCCTTGTCCCTGACCAAAGGCAGGGAAGAGCCTCACATGAGCCCTTGATTTACAGCTTCTGAGAGTTCCTTTTTGAAAGAGAGGAACAGCCTTTAACAGATGGTTACACTTGTGTGATAATTTATTTTTTATAGCTAATATTGTTCTTCCTAAGCACGGACCATTTCAATGAAATTATGTTTTCAAGCCAAAAGTGCGTCTTTATTCCTATGGCTTACAAGGTTTACGCATGTAGGTGTGTAACACATGGCATTAGGCCATAAACTTCTGTTCTTTATTTCATACACAAATATAATTGTCCAGTGGAGCATTGATACCTTCTGTGATCACTCTCTCAATTCAGGAATGATAAGTTTTCAGGCCATGCTAATCAAAGGAAAACATTATATAATCATTTGTTTGGGTATAATTTGCTTACAACCCTGGAAAATTCAATTATAGAAAAGTGAGTAAAACTTTTAGTAGATCTTTCTGATTGAGTTTATCACAAAGTTTTATTAAATGGAAAGTTTCCACAGACATTTCATTTTTTAACTGTAGCTTCATGTGGTGAGGTTTCACTGTATTATAAAAATGATAATTTTAAAGATATTGTAAATTTATTTTGGCCTTCCTTGTCTTTAACTAGCCTTGGGTTATATTTTACTTTTCATTTAATCATGAGAAAAAAAGCACTCCAAAGGAGTGTTAACACAGTTTAAAACTTACACATTTCTGCTATATTAAATCTTTAAAACAGTAAATTTAGATTACTGTAGTTCTACCTAAAATCTAAAAGTCAGACAATACCTAGTTTTATGCCACTGTGTACTGAGTGAAATTAATGTAGTCCAGATAAAGGATGTTTATTGGTCTCTTTCAACCAGATTTATGTCATATTGAAAATTTTTATTCTGTCCTCCTTCCACTCCCTTCAAAAACTATTTAAATGTTTCATTTTCTTTTAAGGCAACTCAGAAATGAGATGCTTAGAGTTTTCTTTTTAAGAAAAAGAAAAATCGGAGGGAGGGCAATTAGTGGGAACACACCTACGGTGCATCTTAGCAGGGTACTGGTGAAACTTATTAAAGGTAGAGTATCAATGTCTTTATATAGTGATCAAGAAAGTGCCATGAAAGCTATCTTTCAAAGTACGATCAAAATATTTCTGAATGTATATGAAGCACATTGTGCCCTGTGATTGTACCAATGTACACAATTATGATTTAATAAAATTATTTTTAAAAAAAGAAAGAAATGTTCTGTATGTTGTGCAATCACATTAGCATGTATACAATTGTCAAAACTCATTGATAGGTAGGTGTGTATTTGAGGTATGTTCATTTTAATACATGTAAATTATACCACTTTTTTTATAA
>CAUYON010087190.1:0-30412 GCA_963573935.1 Arctocebus calabarensis
ACTATTGACAACACTCAAATTTTCTGCAGAAAAGACTTTCCAAATTCTAATACTTGGTCAGCGAAAGTAGAAAATACATACTGCTGCTTTTTCTGCTGGAAGAAACAAACTTAAATCAAGAATATGAAGCATGAAATAAAATATGTTGAAATATCATCATTAACATTGCTCATGATTTTTAAAGATACACTGAACTTTTATACAGATGACAACCAATTTAAAATATGTATCCTACATAGATGTAGATAAAACTTTTACAAAATAAAGCATCCTTTTAACGAAGAGAGTTACTTTCATTTTCTCGTGCTTTTAATCTGTCACATTGACTCTTCCTTTGCCAGAGAGTATGAAGGATCGAAGGCGTATTTTTTTAATTAAACAAAATAATCTTTGTATGAATTTTATTTTTCTTTACATAAGTACTTATTGATTAAAAAAAGATCAGAATTACATTTTTATGTGTGGCACATTTCAATTGATTAATGCTTTGTAGTTTAAGTAAGAAGATATTTTGATACCAGGAATAACTACATTGAAGACAGATCACATAATTTGATAATAACAGTTTAAAATTTTCCTATTGTACAATGTACTATATATTTGAAAAATTAACTATATAGTTAAAAAAATGCTAAATAAATATTACTTACCACAGGCCAACTACTTGAAGAAATAAAACATAACCATATGCTTCACTTTTAAGGTACATCGTGTGCCTGTGACCATCTCACTTCTCCCTCTAATCCTTAAAAGAATTATAAAACTAGGTTGTTGTATTTTCTTTAATTTTATTAAACTAAATAAAGTAACAATCTATGACTTAGTTTTTCCACTTTTTGAATAGTTGGAGCAAAACAAATTTATCTGACTTGAACATTATTCCCTTCTGCCAATTATATTCACGGTTTCATTCAAGTAAATTTGTCTTCCGGACTTTGTTTGTTTTCCCCTCTGTGAGGTATTTTATGGTAGGAATATACAGCGGTTGCTTTACTCTACTGTTCACGAATCCCAGGGCTCTTTTCCTTCATTGCTGTTTTTCAAGACACTTTCCATGCACCTGTGCAATAGTTTCCTGTGGCATACACACTGGAGCCCAAATGCTAGACCTTTATCACTGTTACTGTAAAAGGCAAAACCTTTAAGGGTAACAAGCAGCATCCTATGTTTGGCTCATTTCTCTAATAGTTTTGTCCTTCCATGGTTTTGTTCCCTCAAGAATTTGTTGCTTGGGTGGTTCTCCAATACCTACCACTGGCCATTGGCACTTTATTCCTATTCAAGTTTTGTATTTGTCTTCAGCTACAGGAATGAAGCAAAACACATTAGCCCTCCATTCCCAGAGAAAGAACCATCTGCCCATTTGGTTGTTTTGTTTGTTTGTTTGTTTGTTTTTTCTATTTTACTTCACATGTAATTTTTAATTTTCTCAAATATACTTCATTGATTTTGCAGATCGGTTTTCCAATCACTTTAAAAATTGATTCTTAATTCCTTTAAACATATTCATGATTTGTTAGATTCTGTATATTGTAATTCTCCATTATTTACAGGTTTGATTTTGTAGTTGACAATTTTTCCTTGCCTTTTTTAATAACATACAATTACTATGAATCTAGGCTCAAACATAAATAAATTTTTTGTGAGAGTAAGAATTATAATAAAATATTTTAAAAAAATTGACATTCTGCTAGATGTAATGCCAAGTTCAGATAATGTCACATGAGCTCTCCTCCCCCTCCTCCTCCTCTCCCAACAACTCTTTTACCTCCTCTTCTTCCCTTCTTCATCCACTCCACTCCCCACCCACGCACACGTGTACTTAATATGCCTTACTACATGAACCCAGGTCTTCATCAGGACTCTCAAATCCTATTTGCACCCTTCAAGGGCATCTTGAATTCCCTCCGCTCCCGACATGTGGCCCATTAAAACCCAGGCAATAAGCCAACATGACTGGCAGTTAACCTCAGGCAAATTCCAGCCTCAGCCTTCCCTTAATTCTGTTAGCTTCTCATTCTGGTGTGATTTATTTTTTTCTGTTTTCTACTGAACTTTTACATTTTTTTTCTCAGTTAGACTGTACTCATTAATGTGATTTAAATGATATTTTAACGAACATTTTTGGATGTGCTGTATATAGAGCTTCATCTAAACACTAAGAAACAGATAGGAGGCTTTCTGTGTTGTCTTAATTAAATACAACTCTATCTAAAAAGTAATATGTAAATTATACAAAAGCATTTAATTAAATGAACTTTTGTAGTATGTATAAGCCTTTTTAAAGAAAGATATTACATAAGTGAAAGATACTACAATCGTCTATTTTTACATGGAAATGTAATCAAAATAACATTTAAGAAAAAAGCTTACAATGTGGACCTTCTAGTTCTAGTTGTAAAATATAAACAAGTAAACATGGTGATCAAAATCATATAACGGCACAATAATCTATTGTTACAGCATAATTATCATAAGGACTATAATATTTGAAAAAGACAACAATGTTCCCCATTTGAGCACTTAGGACATTTAAATTGAATTCCTAAATGAAAGAATAGGGTTGTAAACTGATTTTTTGACCTTTCATCTAACCTTAGAGGGATGTAACATGTTGTACCTTATCTGGGTCTTTCTTGCAACATTAACTAAAAATAATTGTTAAGCGAATACGTACAACAGGTAAAAATAAAACAAAATCCAGCCAAAAATTATGGCTGTACCAATCAATTGTATCTAACTACCGAGTTCTTATGTTAAACAATATATAACTAGTGTTTATGGAAAGTATTTGTCTCCAAGAATGGGAACAGGATTTATAGCCCAGGAGGGAGGGGAAAGGCGTGACTAGTTATATGTTAAAACATGAAGAAATCTAAGACCTGGTGGCTTCTCTGAAGTTTGATGGCCTCTATAAACTCACCTCATTTCTTTTCACTGTACATCACCCAAATGGGGAGAGACACAGACACCAGAAGTTTGCCTGGTGGTCATGACCTCACTGGTAGGCAGTTGCTGTACTAGGAATGTGCTCTGCTATTTCTTGTGCTGAGTCACTCCTTGCAGCCAAGTAACTTTGGCTCTGAGTGAAGGCTACAATGTCTCAGAAGCATCAGGCTGAAACCAATATCACTGCTCCCACAAAAGTAGAGTGGACAAAACGTTTTGTAAAATAGAACATTTATTGTTTGAATGTTTTCCCCAGAAACCGCCTGATACAATTCACATACAAAATGTACACATAATACACTATAGTTGTTAAAAGCAAGTGAATAAAGCATTCTGTTGAATGTCTCAGGTTGATATGAGATATACTAGATAGAAATATCTTTTTAGACCATAAAAAATGAAAAGACACTTTCCTGAACTCGCTCTATAGTTTAAATATTTAAATATTGTCAACAAATAAAATAGTCTGGGTAATTTTTTTCTTCTTCTGAGATGCCAGTTAATTAAAATTATTTTAAAATCTTGTTATTGTAAATGATTATATGTATATCAATAATTTTAAATATGACAATCCTTCCTCAGGTACTATAATGGAAATGTGAAATGTTTTTATCATATCTGCTCTTTCAGCATTAGCCATTGCTGCATTGTTGAGGAGATTAGTTTTTTATTTCCTCATCTTCTACCTTAGTCTAAATATCTCCATAGCCAAGCATAAGTTTGATGGAGAACTGATTCAGAAGAGTTACAATAAATCAGGATAATACAAAAAAAGAAAAATACAAAAATGCTCTTGAAAATAAATATCAATATTAACACATCATGTTGTTTTAAAACAAGGCAGATAGGGGCTTATTTACTCCCCCATTTCAATTCCTAACCAAATATGTTCGGCTAATAACTCTCTGCCATGTAAAGATATTCTCTATACTCTTAATATGGAATGAATGAAACAAAAAGATACATATGTTGATTAACCAAAAAACAGCATATACAGGTCCTTGGATTAGCTGTCAATCTCTGCGTTATGTATATGTGTTTGTCAGTCTCTACTTTTCTCTCTCTCTCTGTCTCTGTCTCTAATTAATATATATATTACATATATATATAAATATATAAATAAAACCAATCCCTGGAAAATGTTGATCAAAGTATAATGAATTATTCCCACTTCATTCAGTGTTTGCTTTGAATAAGACATTATCAACTTAACAGCATCTTGGCCATATCTGAAAGAACTTAAGGTAATTTTCTGCAAAAGTTTGAGAGGAAAAACACATATTGATCAGTTCTAAGTAGTAAAAATTTATTGCAATGTTGTCAGATGCCTTATTCTAGATCAATACAAATCTCACCAAAAGCTTCTTAAATGCAATAAGAATCTGACAAGACCTTTTTGTCACAGATTAGTGTTAAAGCAATGAAAGAGCCCCCAAGGAAAATTGTCTTTCTGGCTGAAATGCCAGCTGTATTCTGTTTCTGAAATGTTCTGTGCATGTGTGACATCTTTATTGATATTGTAGATGTCTAAAATGAAAAAAAAAAAAGCTTAAACATTTCATTTTCTGAGTAGTGCATATGAGTCTAACAATCTAAAATGCTAAATTTGAATTCATTGTTTTTTATCAAAAATCTACTATTTGATGTATAATCTATTGCTGAGCAGAATTAAGTTAGAGAAGCACAATTTCAATGTGCTGCAAACATTTTTTACACTATGCAAATATAAGTTCTGCAAACATTTTTTATACTAGCCCATTATATCGATTTTAAATTAATAAAAAAGATCACATAATAATTTCAATAAGGCATAAAAATAAGTTAGCAAAACATTTATTTTTCTTTAGAAGGAAAAGGTTATAAATTTTATGTAATTTAAATCTAGACTTAACTCAACAAAGCAACCACATAAAATAGTAGACTCTAATTTGGACCTGCAGAAGGAGTTCTCAGGCATTGAGATAAGCCGAATTTCATGAATTCTGATAACATTAGCATTCAGTCATTTTGGCAGTATGGTAACATCAGTTTGTATAAGTAAACCCGTTAAGGCTTGCCTATTTTGGTACACGCTTCTTTGGCATTTTTAATTACTTGGAAAGAGAAAGTACATGCATCTTTCATGATATTTATGTGAGTTTAATTTTATGAAAACTATCAGTTTAACTGTGTAGAGATGTATCTTATTCAAATGTAAGAAAAAATTTATTTTGGAAATGTATCTTTTACTTAAATCATTATTTTATTACCCTTTTCACTAATTAGATAAACTCATGTTTTCATGCCAGTTTGCATAAGCATGAGTTTATCTGATTAGTAAAAAGGTGATAAAATAATTAAGTCAAAGTTGCATATAATATCATGCATATAATGCAGTACATACAATATTATATTATATAGTCTAAATTCTATATTCTATAAATGGCACTGGGAAAACTTAATAGCCAAATGTAAAAAAGTTGAAATAGGACCTGCACTGGTCACACTCACAAAGATTCAGTCATAATGGATAACTGACTTGAACCTAAGACATAAAACTCTAAGAATTCTAGACAATTATAACAATGAATATAGATAGGCAAAGAAATGTATAATGAAGACTGCAAAGGCAATCACTGCAATAACAAAAATAAATAAACAAGGCTTGATTAAATTACAAAGTTTCTTCACAGTTAAGGAAATAATCAATGGAGCAAATAGACAATCTAAGAATGGTAGGAAATATTTACAAACTGCATATCTGATAGAAGGCTAATAACAAAAATCTGCAAATAACTCAAGCAAATTAGCAAGAAAAAATCAAACAACCCCATTAAAAAATGAGCAAAAGACATGGACAGAAGTTTTGCTGATAAAGGTAGACAAACAGCCTACAAACATACGAAAAAATGCTCATTGTCACTCATCATCTGGAAAATGTAAACGAAAATCTCAATGAGATACCATCTTACCCCAGTTAGAATATTTTTTATTAAAAAATCAAAAAACAAGGGTAGCTACAAGGATGCAGATAGAAGGGAATGCTTATACACTTTTGGTAGGACTGCAAATTAGTACAAACTCTATGGAAAACCATGTGGCAGTTCCCCAAAGAAATAAAAGTAGATTATAGTAGTAGATTTTCATTCTAGCAATTCCACTACTGTGTATTTTCCCAAGGAAAAGGAAATCATATTACCAAAAGTACACCTGCATTCAAATGTCTGTTGCAACACAATTCACGTTGCAAGAATGTGGAACTCCCCACCCCCAATTCAAGAATGGATTTTAATAATTGTTGCCTTTTTGCAACTATTTGGATGGAACTGGATACCATTATCCTAAATGAAGTATCTAAAAACTGGAAAAACAAACACCGTAAGTACTTGCTGTTACACTTGAACTCACCAATGAACACACACAAGCAAAGAGGAAAGTAAAACTCAGCAAAATTCAAGAAAGGGGTAGAGGGAGGAGGGGATGGGCAAAAACCCACCCAATGGGTACAATGAACACTATCCGGTTGCTGGGCACACTTATGACCCTGACTCAAGTTTACAAAAATAATCCTTGTAATCAAGGACATCTACACTGCTATAACATTTTGAAATAATTTTTTAAAACTATACAACATAATCATTTTTTAAAAGACTGAAATGGTTGCTATCTGGCTCTTTACAGGAAAAGTTTTGAGTCATCTGTTGTGGACATTAGGACGATCATCGGTTTTACCATGAATTATTTCAAGTGAAGTACATCATTCTTGTACACAGAAGAATGATTTAAATACTTTGTTTCCTCCTGCAACTACAATGACACTTCTTTCATGACAAACATCAAAATGTATAGCTGAAAAGGTCAGAGGACTAAATTAAAAAACAAACAAACAAAAAACCCCTCTTAATTGATCAAATTAAACACATGATTCCCAGATATTTCTGACATCAAACTCACGTGTTTCTTCATTACACTAAAATAGTTTTTAAATGGTGAGCGTTTTAACAAGAACGTGCAGACCTGGGAGTGGACCACATTTTAAATCCTAACAATGAATTTTGTCTACTTCTACAATCATTCACACATGATTACTTTCAATCTTAATTTTCTAAAAATGTAAATTCCCAACTCAGGTGGAGAAATCTTGAGCTGACAGCTCTCCCCAGCTCCTTACAATTTTTATGTTTCTTGCAATAAATAGGTACTTTTTTTTTTAAAGAACTGCAGTTTCCATTCTTGTAAATATAGCACCTTTTGTGACTACTAAAAGTGTTGTAAGAATCATTAAATAGATACACATTTATCCATTGAGATATTATGCTCCTGTGGCCATGCATGTGGAATAAATCAAGCTGAGCAGTCACACTCTCCCTAAGGACCTCCAATTGGGCTGAAATATCTTTCTGCCTGAAGTCATATGGTTTAGAACCTAATCAAAATGTGTGGATTAGTATTCCTGAGCATTTTTGACAGCCTGGGGAATAGACAGGGAGTTTCTGGGTAATTTTTATGTCAATGCTTTTTTCAGGTATTGACAATAATAAAAGGGGTATATAGCTCATTTTAATTTCCACTAAATCAAGTATGGTTCTATATACCATGTCTGTGTTTCAATGTGTATATTTTGTAATTGCTCTTAAAAGATAAACTTAGAGAAGAAAATGACAACAGAATAAGATGTATTTTATTTTTTAAGAAAGCTTTACATTATCTTTTGGAGGTAATTGCTGTGTCTGCCCCCATACAATATGTATAGTTTTAAAAATTGCACATTCATACTATTTTTTTATTTCTAATTTCTGAGTATACAACAGTATCTTTTTTCAAAAAAGAAACAATGCACATTTAAAAAATAGTAATAAAATTCTTTTCATCATTAGATATATGAGAGAATTTATGAGTGACAAGTAATGACATCTTGCATAGTAAGCAATTTTTCTTAATATGAAAAATTTGATTATCTATTGCTATGTTGCAAACACTCAAAACTTAGCAGTTCAAACATTATTATTATTTTTAGTGTATACAATCATATGGGTCTGGAATTTTGGCTACGCAGCAGGAATGCATGTCTTAAGCTTCATGATACCGTCAAGAGTCCTCAGCTGGGCCTGCTCGTGTGGTTGTGAAGAGCTGAAATGACTTAACTTTGCTTGCAGTCCAGGGCTTCAGCTATGCCTCTTACCTGGGACCCTGGGTTCTTCTTGGGATGCTGTCTGCTGAGGCAGGAATGCTCGAGAAGGCTTCTTCATCTCCCCCTGGTGGCTGGGCTGCAACAGCTGGGAGAGTCGATGGCTACTGGGCATGTCTCCCTGCTTAAGCCTGTCCACATGGCTGACTTAGGCTTCCTCTCAATGTGGCTTTCTCGAGATAGCCAGACTTTTCACATGACAACTGGCTTTTCCCTGAATCCTCTAAGAGTAAAAACTAGACACTAAAGGGTTTTATTTGTTATCATTGTTTGGTTTTTTTTAATTGACTTTTTTTTAGAAATTCAGTCTCTGAAGTCCTAGAGGTCAATGTTATATACTATCAATTAAACAATGGGTTACAGGTAGGCAGAATTCAAGGGAAAGGGGATATAATGGCATGAGCAGAACACTCATGCACAGAGGAAAAGAACTGGTGATGACTGATGATGGTCACTTTGGAAACCATCTACCAAAATCACCTTGGATGTTGTAGACAAAATGTCAGGTGACAGGAGACATGGACTACTTGGCTTTTATTCTCACCTTTCTCACTTCTCTACTGACAATAACATAAATACACCAATATGAAAGTGGAGAAAGCATGTGGGCTGTAGCATTAGGAAACACAGACCGCATTTATCATTTAAGTGGATTGACAAGACTCACATCATCTCTCTGACTCTCACTTCCTCCCTGGAATGTATAAACCATGTGGCACATGGTTGATTTTCACTAAACTGAAACTGACACCGCTATGATTTCTTTCTTAGGTTTAATGGTGTTTTTCTCTTCTCACAAAAACAGAATTATAATGAGCTATGTTGTTATCGTGTTTTTCACATGATGATTATTTTGTCTTTTTGCTGTTTTCCAGGCTCATGTAGTACCACTCTGGGAAACAAGGGTTGCAAACGTGGTTTTCTTTATTCATATGTTATCAAAGGAAGTTTTTCTGTGTATGTCCTAGAGGTGTTAAAGACCAGGCTACTGAAGAACCCTTATGTTACTTGAAGAATTAAAAAGATTTGTAGCCTTGGTCAATGAAATGTATGTATCCCGACACTAAAGAACATCTGCTAAGTGCCATCCTGCCACTTGTATATCATAAAACACAGAGTGGGGATCAGTCCCACTAAAAAAAAGAGCTTTCAGAAGCCAGAACAAAACAGGTAACAGATGTTCCACTCAGATGGTCAAACTAAAATTTGTATTATAACTGGCATCTGAGGAGGAAAATAAACAAGATTTATTCCCTACATAGAGTTTTAATTACTGTGCATTCAGAAGAGTATTATTGTTAAATATAGTATCTCTTATTCAAAGAAAGTTGTCTCATTCTTAAGCATTACCGATATTATTTGAAGAATTGTGTCGTGACAATACTGTTTACCATACTGATGTTACTTCATTTGATATATAAAAAGCTCTTGTATAAGTTAATAGACAAGTCTATATTTTTATGCTTGGCTTATGGTTTGCTCATAATGTTATAAAGGTTATGCATTTTTAGATAATATTTTATCATGTAATTTCAAAAATGAATTAACATACGTGAATATGTCTGACAAAACACCAGTCACATAATAGGTGTTTATTAAATGTTGCCAATTTCAGTGTAACCTACCGGGGGCGCCTCCCCAGATTATGCAATTTCACTTCTTGGTGGATTATGCAATTTCACTTCTTGGTGGATCACATCTAGTTGTTACTGGCTCAGTCTTAGAAAACTCGACATTCTTCCTTGCTTATGTGTTTCTAAGTATGCACACATAAAACCCATAAAGACACAGGGAGAAGTCAGAGGAAAGAATAACAATTAAAATAGTCAGTACATGGACCCCTTTCTTTGCAGCACAGTCAATCCAATCAAGTGGGTGACCACAAAGGGTGTTCAAGTGTAATCCAGGTCCCTCCTCTGGAAGCCCAAAAGCAAAGCTTTGGCAAATGGCTTTCATTCAGACCACTTGTGGCTAGAGTAGGCAGTGGGGCGTGGGAGAGGAGCTGGTCCCCACACTGGAGTTCCCAGGTGCCTGCTGACTTCCCAGGGCCAGACTGTGCTGTCCCCATTGCCTCTCTGGTGGCCACTAGGCTTTAGATTCAAGATTTATTTTTGGTGTCCAAGACTTTGATATAAAACTTCAATCATACCTCTATTAGCTGTAAGATTTCAGTGTCAAATACAGTCAGTGGGCATTTATTATCCAGTCCTAGCCTAATTTTTCCAAGCAATCTCAACTCGTTTCCAAATACAGTGTCAGAGTTCTGCATTTCAGTAGGAAAAATGAATTCTATGATGCTGATGAATTCCATCAAAGTGGCTCATTTCCAAAGAGTTTAATACACTTCTGAATCTGCTTTAGTCTTGACACACAGCAGCTTGGGATATAATCTAAAGTGCCCGGTTACCACTGAATGGCTTAATTCTTTCACGTCCAGCAGAGCAAGTGATTCTCCTATTCATATGGTAATAGTGATGATGATGGGGAAGCAAGGTCAGTGGAGGGGCACGGAAGCATTTCCATGCATCTCTCCTTATAGGTTAAGCTTGGAATGCCTCTTTCTAAGGCATTTTTTCCAGTGATCTTTCAGAAATATATGCACTTTTTTTGCACAGGTTAATCTGTTTGTGACCACTAGTGACCAGAAGCATCTCAGTGATAGAATGATTCCGGCTGTTAATTAAAATCTCTCAACCTTTTATGTAGGAAAAAAAAGCATTGCTTGCAAAAATAAAAGAGGCATACAATCGCATTTCAAGGGAGAACTTTCAGTGTCACTGCACATTATCAAATGATATCGAAGAGATAGCAGAGATAATTTCAGAAGGACAAGTGCCCTGGGTTTCCGAAAACAGTGCAACATTTGTGGCTGAGCAGGGTTCCCGGGGTTCCCCATCATCTACTGATTTCACCCTTTTACGCTAAGTGTTTAGTGAAGATGCCAGTGCTCATTATGTCTGTGCCAAAGCAAGATACCATGGGCTGACAACTGGAGTATATAGATTAGAGCAGAGCTGTATTGTGTCTGGAATATGAGTAACATTAAATTCTCACATCCCCAATGGTTATAGGTGTATCTCCACAGGAATCTGGGTGAAATTAGGAGGAGAATGGGATTTTGCTTTATACTGGACTACAGTGAAAATAACATCTTCCACTCTTTCCCTGGGAAAGAAAGCACAGGATTTTCACTGAGATTTTATTTTTCTTCAAAGGATATGAAATCATTTTACTTGATGGAAAGCAAATAGAATAATGTCATGTATGCAAAATATACAGGGAACTACTTCTTGGCACATACCAACAAGTGTCTATCGTCACAAAAATGTGAGGAAATTGGAAGATCAAAATGAGTATGAATCCAATTGCCTTTGGAAGGATGCCATTTTCAACTTAAAAATTAGAGACATTGATATGGCAACTAAAGCAGAGCACATATTTGAAAAAGGACAAAGAGCAGAGGCCCAGAAGTGAGGAAAAGAAAATTCAATGACAAGGAGACAAGGTTATTTCATGAAGATGAAAAATGTTTGATTTATGATGAACCATTCCTGAAAGGTCTTGATGCTGCCCAGCATTAGGTTGAGAAATGCTAAAAGTATTCCTAATAACCAGGGCAGCAGGCATAATTAAGTAATAAGTAATCTTCCTTAGGCAGGAATGATTCACTCTTCTTCACTGGAGTGGTTCCTATCTCAGGGAACACTAAACTTTCTAATGCACATGAACAAATTCAGTCAAGGAAAGCTTTCCTTCTTTCCTCAAAAAGTGAATGTATTTGCTGTTGTGAGCTCTGAACCGTACCATAAAATATAACCTTCTCTAAAATGCTGCAAGACTGAACAATATCACTGAGCAACATCACTCGAAAGCCTGAGGAAAAGACAATGAGAATTGGCTAATACATACACATGAAGTAGTCATGAAATTCTATTTATTTTACCTGAAGAACAATAAATAAATACATAAATATATAAATACATAAATACATAAATAAATAATGTCTTTCTGAAGCTTCCTGGTGAAAGTGCCCCGTCTAAGCCGCCTCTCATCAGATAAGCGAGCTGCATCCTTTGTCGATCTGGTTAACCTCGAGGACGACTTTCGTTCCTCCTAACCTGGGAACTCATTGTGAATGCTATTGCTGTGGCTGTAGCTGTCTTTTTTCATCTAACAACCAGCACTGATGATAATGACCTAGTCTTTCTACTGCTTAGTTTTGCAGGAGCCTTTGACAAGCTGCCCCTGTAATGTCACCAGATGTCATTGATAGGGACAACCTCACAAGTCAGAAATAATTGAACATAATTGCAGATGTCTTTGCACCTTTAAGATATCAAAACAAGAGACCAGAAATCAATTAATACAGAATGTCCGAGCCACATGCTGTATCAGGGAGAAAATGAACTTACAACAGATAATGCATTTTTTAAGTGTGTTTGTTGTGTTGATGTGATGGTAATTTCTCTCCTCTTTTGTCTCTCAGGAAGGAAGTCTTACCTTCCCGGAGTAGCTGCACACTAACCAATACTCTCTGTATACTTTACTGTAAAAACATTGCATCAAATCTCCAAAATTGTATAAAAGATTTCATCCTTTATTAGTTTCTTGCTTCTAGACCAATTACAGCCAGTAAAGATGTCATTCTTGTTCTTTGAAACAAGTAGATTAGTCCATTTTTCTCATGGGGTTTAGCAAAGTCCTTCTGCGGATGTGACTGGCAGGGGAAGAGGCTGAAGATGTTGGCTCCAGGGAATAGACTGCTGGCTTGATAAATCTTTGGGCCATAAAAGGTCATCTCTTGATGTTTGTAAGAAAGATGAACTTACTAACAAATACCAGCAAGAGATCTTTCTGTAGTGTAACTTATGACTAAAGCAAACTAACATTGAAAGAGCATTTGCATTTTAGCTGTGCCAAAACCCAAACAAATACAAGCAGAGTACTTTAGGTAGTCAGTTTTCTATAAATGATTTTTACATTTTCAAAGTCATTGCTTTAGGAAAATACATGCTTTCCTTAATTGTTTAGATTTCTAATGGGCTCTGTGGAAAATATGTAGCAACTCTCAATACAGACAATTTTAAGCAGAAGTAATTTGGACCAAACTCTGGAAAATGCTACTTTCAAATCTAGGGCTAAAACACATTTGAAATTACAAGAAGCTTTATAAAGCTGCCAGAAATTAAAAATCACATTGACAGTTCAGGTCAAACTACTTATTATTAATGGATTCCTAAATCTCACTGTAATATGTGGCTGCAATATTTTCACTTCGAACAATAATAATTAGAAAATTAAAAACAAAAACAAAAACAAAACAAGGTAAAAAAAAAAAAAAAAAAGGTAATCCAACCAGCAAGTCCCATTAGAACTATTTTACTACATGATCTATACTTAAATTCGTGAAATGAATCTAGTTTCTTCCTTCAATTTGCTTTTTAAAAAGATTATTCAGGAAATGCAAATATTCTGAGTATGTGCTTATAATGATGATCTCCTGTGAGGAATGATACTAACAGTGTAACCAATGTGCCCCTTCCTTCCTTCCTTCCTTCCTTCCTTCCTTCCTTCCTTCCTTCCTTCCTTCCTTCCTTCCTTCCTTCCCTCCTACCTCCCTCCGTCCCTCCCTCCGTCTCTTCCTTCCTTCCTTTCTCTGTCTCCCTCCCTGACTTCCTTCCTCCATTCTTTCCTTCTTGTTTATATTTCTATCTGTTCTGATTAAATATATTTCCTTTTTCCTCTCCTAATGTAAAAATGCTTTCCTATATACCTAGTGATTTAATCTCACACAGTGACTCATTGTGTAGGAGCTGCACTCAAGGGAATGTCTTCAATACTTTATGTTGTGCTAATTCTTTGTATGAAAGCAGAAGAGGATAAGTTAATACCCTAAATAGACCACTGACAGCCTTTACCACATGGTCCAAACCCTATTTCATCTTTTCAGACTTTAACATTTAATTTTAATAGCCTGTGTACACACACACATATATGCATCACACACACGTGCATACACCCACACACAGACATTTGCCTGATTGTAGTGCTCGGCAAAAATGTCAAAATAGAACATTGCTTTTTATATTTTATAAATTCAATATTTACATGTACCCCCAGGATATTTTGATATACAAGAATCTATATGACTGTCCTTTTTTTCCTGCAAAGTGTTCTTACCAAAATGTGACTTCTTCCAAATAATAAATGTATTTAATAACTACTAGAGTTTTAAAAAAGAGATATACAGAAAACCATCCTGTACTAATTAGAAAAATGATGCAAATATTTTAGTATAGATGTTTTGGGGACTGTAAATTAATCTTATAAATAGGAAATATGGGATTTGTCTTAAGTGTAAGAGCTAGAATTTCCTTGAGAACTTCTCAGATCATATAATGATAACAGGAGGAAGGCCCTTTTATGCACTGTCTTCAATCATTACACAGCCTGCACACATATTACCCCTTCTGTTTCACAGATGGCGTCCATAGCTGTTTAATCACTTGTCCTAGGTCACGAAGATTTTTAGTGGAGTTCTGGGGCCTCCATTATACATGTATCTGACTCTAGACCAAATGTTCGACCCATTCAAGGCTGATAGGCACATATTTTTGAAATAATATAGAAAGCACTAATGAAATAATTCAGTTTTGATGCGTAAAGAGGTGAGGATGTTCAAGATGTGTGGGGATCAGCACCGTCTACAGGATACAAAGATCAAGGGATACATGAAGAGCACAGATCTTTGGCAAAACTGTTGTTTATGAATGGCTGCCCGAAGGAATGGGCCAAGCCTCACAGTCATCATTGCTCCTATAAAGCTGAATCCCTGCGGGTTCACTGAAAATAATTCGTGGTGTGCTATTCTATTTAGAACTAAGCAGTGAAAGAAACCTCCATTCAAGGATGACTGAATGAGACTTTTGGGGAGAGAACTTGTCTCAGAAAACAACTCATCCAAGCATCTCATTTAATTCAAAGGAAATGAAGTGTCAGAGAGGTTAAGCAATCTTCGCCTGTCATTTTATATAGGAAATCTCATATAATCCCTGTCATAGTCACATCCCTCACACTTGAGCCAAGAAGAACTTCTCTCCCTTCTTCAAAAGCACAGATGCTGACCCTCCGACCCTACTACCTGGAAAACACTAAATCATTCCTTCAGAACAGGATCAAAGTTGCCTTGTATCTCTTTGGTAAAATCAATGAATGAGTAAATAAATAAGTGTTCCAATTCTTAATTGCATTCAAAATCTTGGCTGGTTGTCAGAAAGAGGTTTCTATAACTTGGAAAATGCCCAGACCCAGAGAATGTTGGAGAAAAACATCTGAGCATTCACTCAGTGAATCTGCCTTGCCTATAGCCTTCCTCCCATCAAAACTACTCAAAAGGATCTCAAGCCCAGGTCTCCACACTTTGTTCAAAGTGTCCTCACCAGGCTGTTCCCAACTAAGCGGATCAGACATCACTGTCTAAACACTAGACGGTGAGTCAATTTCCAAGAAGCTGTGTACGGGGATGGTGTATTTGGTGTATTCTGGTTGCAGTTTGGTGGCTCAAATAAAGCCCCCTATGGGAGTTGGAACACAAGGTCTGAGGAGAGGGGAAGTTGACCTTAGTCGTCTGTGAATGTGGGGTGAAAATAAAGGGAAGCAATGACTTAGAGGAATGTACTCACCAAAATGACAGAGAACTGAGAAAGGTACAATGAACACAGATGGTTGGTTGGGGAATGCAAAAAAGAAAGATAAAAGATGGCCTGAGGGGCATGTCTTTGGAGGTCCTAGCTGTGGGGGCCAAAATAATTTTCTATTTTCTTAAATGACACACATACCCCTACATGAGGTAACCTGATTCTGCCTCTGCCTCTTGCAGCTTTACATGGGACAGGCAGGAATGATTTATGAATGAAGGAAACTGGTCCACAGAGTATTCCTCATGGTAAAAAGCAAAGCAGTAATTCCCTTAAAAAAGGCAATATTTATTATCATCATATTTTTTGTCCCTCATAATAAAACTAAAAAAATGCATTAAAGAAAAAGCAAAAAAAAAAATTGGTTAAGTTCACAATAGGGTTAAAAAGTGCCTTTCCTTGTCATGAAAAATTAGTAACCAATTATTACTTTAGCATTCTATTATTTGTAAGCAAGTTAAATAGCTATTGTCATAAGTACCAAGCGTGTCTGTTTTGGCTCCCAATCTATAGTTTCTAGATATACTAAAATATATAGTCTTAGTTGTCTATAGTCATTTTACTCCATATTTAATTACCATTTGTTGCCATCCCTTCATTTATAAAATTAAAAGCAGAATTTCTATTTCTTTTTTTTTTTTTTTTAAAGACAGAGTCTCACTCTATCACCCTCAGTAGAGTGCCTTGGCGTCACAAGCTTATAGCAACCTCCAACTCCTGGGCTTAGGTGATTCCCTTGCCTCAGCCTCCCGAGTAGCTGGAACTACAGGCACCCGCCATAAGGCCCAGCTAGAATTTCTATTTCTTTAAGATATTTTGTGACTTAGATGAAGTAATACATATCAAGCAATACTCAGAAGATTTTTGGTTTATTTTTGGCTGTTTCACCTACTAAGCAAACAATTACAATTGAACAGTTGGAAAGAAAGTCAAACATATTATTAAATTCCATTACTTTTTTTTCCTTTTAATTTCAGATTAATGTGGAGGTATAATAGCATGGTAGGTTCTTCTATTTGTTACCATCCTTTGCTATTTCTTTTCTCAGAGTTTTATAGAGATCCTTCATATCCTTTGTTAGGAACATTTCAAGGTATTTAATTTTCTTTGATGCTACAATGAAGGTTATTGTATCTCTGATTTCTTTTCTCATCTTGACTGTTGATAGAGTACATGAAGTCTACTGACTTGTGAACACTGATTTTTATATCCTGTGACATTAGTATTTCTTAATTTCCAAGAGTCTCATAGTTGAATTCTTGGGATTTCCTAAGTATAAGATCTCATCATCAGCAAAGAGCAAGAGCTTGACCCCTTCTGGTCACACTCAGTGTTGCTGTTTGCCTCCCCTGTCTTCACTAGAACCTGGCTACAGGGGAGGAGGTCAGAGTGATGACGATTCTCACGCTCAGCCATTGCTGGAGTAACGTCGGGGGGGGGGGTGCTCTGAGAGGCCAGCACTCTCACCAGTCCAAAGCTGGGCTGGGAGCATGCTGCTCTCTGAAATCTTGCCAGGCCTTTTATTGTGTTTCAACATTTACAAAATAGCTCATGATTAGGAGTCAAGGAAACTATGACCCCACATGTGATATATGGGTGGTCTTGCATAAGACCTGAGGGGAATAATGTATAGGGGAGTGGGCAAAGTGTCTGAGTTAAAATTGACTTTTTTTTTTTTAAGACAGAGCCTCAAGCTGTCACCCTGGGTAGAGTGTTATGGCATCACAGCTCACAGCAACCTACAACTCCTGGACTTAAGCAATTCTCTTGCCTCTAAGTAGCTGGGACTACAGGGACTACCACCACAACACCTAGCCATTTTCTGGTTGTCCTTGTCATTGTTGTTTGGCAGATCTGGGCTGGATTTGAACCCGCCAGCTCTGGTGTATATGGCTAGAACCTTAGACGCTTACTTTTAAAAGGCAACATATTAGCTTGGTGCCCGTAATACAGTGCTTATGGAGCCAGCCACATACACCTATCCTGACAGGTTTGAACTCAGCTACCGCCAGCTAAACAATAATGACAACTGCATGGGCCACGCCTGTGGCTCAGTGGGTAGGGTGCTGGCCCCATATACTGAGGGTGGGGGGTTCAAACCTGGCCCCGGCCAAACTGCAACAACAACAAAAAAAGATAGCCGGTGTTGCGATGGGTGCTTGTAGTCCCAGCTTCTTGGAAGGCTGAGGCAAGAGAATCACCTAAGCCCAGAAGTTGGAGGTTGCTGTGAGCTGTGTGATGCCACGGCACTCTACCAAGGGCGATAAAGTGAGACTCTGTCTCTACAAATAATAATAATAATAATGATAATAAATAACAATAATGATGATAACTGCAACAAAAAATAGGTGAACATTGTGGTGGGTGCCTTTAGTTCCAGCTACTGGGAGGCTGAGTTAAAGGAATTGCTTAAACCCAAGAGTTTGAGGTTGTTGTCCGCTGTGACACTATAGCACTATACTGAGGGTGACATAGTGAGACTCTGTCTCAAAGAAAAAAAAAGGCAACATATACTATAAGAGGGCGGGGATGTTCATTATTATTTTAATACGGCTAATCTATTCCAACCAGCCCAAGGGGCTTATTTCTAATCTAATCTTTTAACTTGTACAGAACAAGACTTTTATTCTTGTGGCTGTCTTTCACTTCCAAGATAAGGAGAATAATGGCAATAAGCTCTTTCCATTTGTACTTTTTACAAGTGCTTCACTACTTTTTTTTCCTTTTAATTTTTCTAGCCTGTCCTGACAATTTGCGAATGTTGGATATCCTTCCCTTGCCTAATTGCATTGGTCAGGACTTCTAACCCTGTGTTGAATAGCAGTGGCAATAGTGGACATCTTTTTTTTTTTTCTCCTCTACTGATAGTGGATATCCTTGTCTGGTTCCAGTTCCAAAAGGAAATGCTTTCAGTATTTCTCCATTCAGTATTGTGTTGGCTGTGGGTTTGTCTTAGATAGCGTCTATTAGTTTAAGAAAAGTTTTATCTGTGCCTATTTTCTTAAGTGTTCTTATCAAAAAAGGATGCTGAAAATTGTCAAATGCTGGTTCTACGTCTATTGAGAGGATCATATGGTCTTTGTTTTCACTTCTGTTGTGTGGTAGATCACATTTCCAGATGAGTGTGTTGAACCAGTCTCGCATCCTTGACATGAAGCCCACGTGGTCCTGAAGAATTATTTTTTGATGTGTAGCTGAATCCTCTTTGCTAAGATTTTTATTAAGTGTTTTTGCATCGATACTCATTAGTGATATTAGTCTATAGTTGCATCCTTTTGTGGTGTCCTTTCCTGGTTGTGGTAACAGGCTGGGGGAACAGGGGGGCAGAGCTGTGCTGGGGGAGCTTGCCCTCGAGCTCCACAAACACTGATAAGTTGGCTATTGTGGTGGGAGTAAAAGGTTTGCTCCCCGTTTCTGGGTGGAGCCCCACAAGGCAAAGGCCAGAGTGGCCCCACCCGGCCAGAGAGTCAGTTTGGAGTCTGGTCCATCTGAGGTTCACAGCCTGCACACACAAGCCTTCACTGGGCCTCTCTCTGCTCTTTACCCCTTGCTCCGCATTCTTCCCCCAGCAATTTCTGGCAGGCTGGCATCAGGCCAGACAAGTGCTGTTCTCCCCCCCACCCCCACCCCCCGGGGAGGAGGGGTTCCCTGTGAGCACATCACAACTAGGACTCATACTGCACTTTCCCCACTGACCTACCTCTACAGGCTCCCTCACCTCCACAGACAAGTAGGTTAATATCAGACCGAGGAGAGGTGCCCATGCCCCGAGTCACCCCTGGGTCCCTGAGCCGGGTCTGATTCTCATCACTTTAAGGCATGCCTGGTATGAGGATCATAGTCTGAGCATATCCACTGTAGGACCCAACAAAGAAGCCCTGAGTCCTTTGTGGAAACCTCAGTGCTGTGCCTCAATTGTCTTTCTTGGTGGCCATCAGTGTGGGAGCAGCAAAACAGAGTCTGTGTGGGAGAGTGCTAGCAGTCTGGCCCAGAGGGCCCCTGCTCTGAATGGCCAGGCCCCAGAGGCATGGAAATAACCCTGGGTCTGCTGGACCCTGTGGATTCCACAGCCAGGGCTAGAGTTGGGAAGTTTCTGTGTGGAAACGAGCAGGGTGAAGCCTGAGGAGTTGAATCCCCCCGGGGAGGACAGAGTTCAGGGTGAGTGAGAAGCAATACCCGGTGCCTGCTGTCCTGCTTCTGGCCTGAAGGGGTAGCCATGGTCAGGAAGCTCTGAGCACCTGTGCTCTGTCCACTCCCCTTCCCCTGCCCACCGGGGGCAACAGTCCCTGGACTTGTGTGGGCAGATGCCCCTCCAGCAGCTTGGGAGGCCTCCTGCTGCCAGAGATGTGGGGAAAGGAAAACAAAGCCCTCGGCCTGCCCTCCTGACTGGGCTACGGGGGTCAGTCAGCCTCTGTCAACGTCTCGCTTCTTCTGCTCTGCAGCTGCTTCCTGTGGAATCTCATAAGTTCTGGCACTTTCCCTTGGATATGTGCTATGATTGTGTATTTGTAAATATTACCTTTTTTATCTAAAACTTGTCCTTGTGTAAGATCTGGTGGTTGGTGTCTCTGGTCAGCTGTCTTCTACATTCCTTTTCTAAGTTAAATTTTAATGCTTCTTAAAATTATATCAGGGAAAGTTTACATAGCTTTAAATTAAATCTATGCTCTACATTGAGAAATAAAAAAATTCTAACTTTCTGTTGCTAACTTAGTGAGGCTTATTTGATTTAAAATATAAATCATATGTGTTTCATTTCAAAAAGGCATATTGAAAAATCAATGTATTTTACCAAATAGAAGGTAAATTGCATAATACCATAATAAACTGATAATAAAGCATACACTAAGTATATTTCCCAACACATTATAATTATAAATGTAAATATCCCAATTAATGATAGAAGGCACAGGCATGTAGTTATTTCATAAATAGGCACTAATTTAAATATATTCATCCTCTGTAAACCATTGCTTGTTTTTTGCTCAGAGTAATTAGGCAGCCATGAAATTAAAGGGAATAATTTGATTACATTTTCCATCACATTACAATCTTTTATGGTTGGAACAGGAGGAAAAAGAGATAATAGAGTCCTGTATTTTCTCTTTCCACTGATTCAGTATGATTTCCCAAAATGCATTTTAGTTTTATAGCTAAATGTACATGCCTAATTCCATATGCTTGCTATCTTTTATTTGATATTTGTAAAATAAATAGATTTTTCTGTCATCTCTAGTTTTCTGCTAATTATATGCTGAAAGCATAATTCTTAAAGGTGGGAGAAAAGCCCATTGTTATTTTGTTCAGCTAACTCTCTTACCTTCTTTAACTCTGCATTCAATCTTCACTAGTCCATAGCCCGTATAGCCTCTGGTTAGGAGGAGTGAGAGTTATAAGAAATACCTGCATAGCTCAATAATGGAACACCTGGGTGGGAAGGGTGTGGAGAAGGATTTAGCTCTCCTAACAAGCACGAGAGCTCATGAGATGAAAGCGGTGGTGAATCGGCATTCTCTACATCTGTAGTGTTGAGAGGCACCAGATCAGTTTATATTAGTCTAGAGGAGAAGGCAGTCAGGGAGCATGCGCATTCTATCACAGACTCGCTTACTCTGACTCTGTCTCCTCTTCTGCCTGCAGAACACCAGCTCGGCGTCTCTCTGCTGAAGATTACAAAGCTCCGCTAAAGACTAAGATCTATCTTTCTAAGAAGACTGCTTTACTCTTTCTAAGACTCTCTCTCCCTCTCTCCAGCTAAAGTAGATAGCCCTCAGTCACCTAAGAGAAACTGAACCTGAGCAAGGTAACTTAGCGGTCCGCATCGGGAACCTAGTTAAGCTGGACCTGAGACCTGGCCAGTCCTGGGCCCTGGCAAGAAGTGTCAGAAGTGACATGTGGCATAGCAGTGTTACCTATTATGGCCAATATAGTGAGTACCTGGATATGGCACCCAGACCCCACCAGCAGCACCCTGATACCGTTTGTTCTTTGTTTCCTTTCTATAGCACTTAAAAAAACAAAAAACAAAAAACAAAAACAACATAGCATGTAGCTTACTTATTGTATATTACATCTCCCTCATGGTAAGCTCCTGGATAACAATGATCTTTGTTTGTTACTGATGATAATTCAACCTCACTTAACAATGTTCATTGCAGAAATAAGTATATTTGATAATCATGTGCAATTGGACCACATTTTTGTTAATTTATTATGTTATGAAAATCAAAAATAAAACTTATTTGGAAGACTAGTTTAACCCTACTATTTATTTTAACTTTGTTTAGAAGTATAGCTGTTTAGTAAGCTTACAGTCTGTTGGTGAGTCTTGCCAAAACTGAGAAAGAAAATTATTTATGAAGTTCAATTTAAAAGTAGCACATTTAAAATGAGATCTATTTATTAATGTTGCAGCTATGCAGCTATCTAAATTTATGATGTTTCAGTAAGAATCAAGTAATAAAGAATACTTAAGAAATTCAGCCTCACTCGTTGGTTGATAATTTTAATGGGAGGATAGCTATCAAAATTAACAATACATCATGATAGGAAGGCCAGCGAATAGGTGTGAGTTTTAAAAAGGTAGGTCTTCAGAATTCTGGTGACATACATTGTGAATCGCTAGGCCAAGTAATAAACAGCTTTTCCTTCTGCCTTCTCCCCTGGCTAGATATAAAATTTCCTCCTATCAGTGTGAGGGATACTTATATGACAATGAGCTGTACTCAGCTATTGCATAGAAATAACAAGAGAAAGTCTGTCTTGTGGTGTAGATACAGATTGTGTGCACATGTTTGTATGTATATATGCATACAGTACTCCACATTTTGTTAAAGAGCTCATAACTGCCTATAACTCAGTCCCAACCCTTTAAATGGAGACTGGCAATTTGATCTGGGGTGAAGTCTTTGCCCCATTCATTCTGTTAGAATGACAAGCTTGCCCACAGAACAAAGAGGGATGAGTTAAAAGGGAATAGTTGATTTGGACACTCCCATGTGGAGTCATACAATCCAATCCATTTACCATCTGACAAGAAATTCAGAAAGGGCGAAACAGCACTTGTGACTTTCAACTATTTGTAAACTGTGTGGATTTCCTATTTTTGTGATATCTTTTTTAATATCCTATCATGTTTCCCCTAATTATGGGCAATGGTAGCCTTACATTGAAATGCTCTGTGTGTTTTTCTTCAATCCCTTTAAGGAGGGAGTGCATTATAGAATAATCTTTCCACTTCCCCACCAGAGGAGTGAGGGAAAAAAGAACTCCCAATGTTAAATTAGACAAAGAGAGCTGCCAGCATGGGAGAAAATTAGGTGTAGTCATTCCTGCCAGCAGTAATCAAAGAACAACTGCATTGGGCCTGAGAAAGGACTCTGCACTTAAATATTTTAAATATCCATTTGTATTTTACCACAATCCCTATCACTCCGTGTTACTGATATAAGTCTAATTCATACACTTTTCCTTGCCTGGGATTTTTGTTTATGGACTGTTTTAGAAAGCACGAGCCCATTGTGAGACATGCAAATGAAAATTGTACGTAGGCAGAGAAACAAAGACTCAGACATGATTTCAGGACTGGAGAGAAATAAATGGTCACCTTGTGCTACTCCAGGATTATCTTTAATCATTTGTCCACATAATTTCCTAAATTGTAAATGAAATGTCACATTGAAAAGGAGAAGAATCAAAAGTGGCCTTGGATAGGAAGCCAAATGTGAGTTCTAAATTTTTCAAAGATGTTCAAATTATCTTATTTGATAAAGTCAAATAAGCACCTATCTTATCCCAGAGTAGTTATTTTCCCCCCAGAGCATAGCAGAGTGCTAAGACAAAGATAAGTAACAATTTTACTGACTAAAATCATAAGCTCTAGCTCTGAGCCTTACTGAGTGTCAGTTGACATTCAAGCCCCATAACTGCCCCCACTTTCCTGGGTAGGCTGTGAATGGCAGACCTATTTTCCTTGAGAGCCACTTAGAATTTTTCTGCTGTGACCCTCTGAGACTGCTCTTTATTTCATTCCTTGGAACTCTTGATTACAACTGCTTTTGCCTCTGTGACCCTGAGTTGCCTCTGAAGGTTTTCCCCTTTTGGTCTCTGCCAATCTGGATCTCATTTTACCTCCTACAGCCAAGAGTGCTGGCAGCTTTTGCGGCGAGTAGAGAGGAGAGTATTTCTCCTGGTGTTATAGATCATTAATTAGCCAGATTGGAAAATGTGTCCTCTTGTTTCCTTCCTTAAAAACCATGAAACCTATCACAACAGGTCTGGATCAGTTCAAGGAGGCACTCACAGGTGCTACCACTCATGACTGCCCAGAAGTCAATCGGTTGGCCAAAATCAGATAACATAAACTTAGTTGAATCTCTTCTGATAGAAATGTTGTTTGCTACATAGGATATACTATGAACTCAGAGAAAAGCAATATTACTCTCTACATCAAGCTATTTTATAATACATTTTCTAAGCAACTTATTAAGAAGTAATTAAGCAAGTATTTATATAGTGCCTACTACATGCTGTATACAATATATATGGTATGTTGTATATATAGATACTATATCTGTATTGCTTTATTCTAAAACCAATCATATGTATTTGTTATACTGATATTTTGAAAATCTCCTTTTCTGAGATGTTTTAGGATATTGTAAAGGCAAACATTTGAAAACTAAATAAACACTTCAGGGTGGTCCTCAGGGTCAAACTTGCTATTAACCTGCCTCGAATGTTTTGTACGCAAACATAAATATAACTACTGAAGGATGAGGATTTTGACTTTTGCAAGATTCCTATTACAATTTTAAGATTTCCTTAAAGATGAATGTAAGATACTACTGCCTTTTGAAGGTTGATTGCTGTGTTCACCTCTGCTCTTAGACAAGCCAGAACTGCCAGCTTGTGCCCATGTGGTGAAGCTGACTGATGTTATCCCATCTGTTCTGTTTGTGGTTTTACAGGTTCAATAGCATCTACCTCCTATGATTTTGTCTGGATGCTAGCCGTCTCTCTTTACCCAGAAAATGAAATTTTCATTATTTTACAGAAGACTTTCAGCTTATAATTATCTAACACAGGCAAATAAACTTGGTGGGCCTGTCTTCTAAATGATATTCACAAATTTATATGTTGCAGAAAACCATAGACATTGTTTTAAAGTGAGAGAGTTGCTGTCATGTGAAGCTTCCTCAAATCAATGGATTGATTTTTATAAAGTCCGAAATTTATGAGACAAGGAGAAGTTAGGGCCAATTTAATTATTAGTTGGTGCCTTTCACATTTTTAATTGTATAGATGTGTATTTTATGATATCAAGCCTATTTATATCTTAAATGTTGTTACAGGCTCATGAGTTGCTTCTCCACAATTTTATTTTCTTATTTCCTCCCTAGTATTTCTACATTTTATCAGATAGAAGATAAAATGATGTATCTATATTACTGCTACCTGTTAACTAGTACCTATGCTTTACATTTATATAATCTATATCTAGCTCTACTTTTCAACAGCATTCTCTTTAGAGATTTCCACCTGTGCTGTTTGTTACCCTCTATTTTATCACATAGAGAAATATTGACTGCAGCTTCTGAATTTCAAGCAGGTCAGAGTGGGTTGGAGGGGAGGAATAAAGTCGCATTTAATGCACACAATACACATACTATGTGGATGATGAGCACATGTATAACTTTGATTCAAACTGTACAAAAACAATTTATGTAGCCCAAACATTTATACTCCTATAATATTCTGAAATTAATTTTAAAAAGCAGATTTTCTTGGATTTCTGAAAAACAAACTATCTTTTGTGAAATAATTGAGTTTGAATGATGTAAGCATATAGCATATTGCTTTGATCATGGATTTCCTTGAAAAGGTTTGAGCAGCATTTGCAAACAGACTTCCATTCTGAACTTACCCATTAAGTAAAGGTTAGTTTCCCTGATTTTCTAATTTATTATTAATACTAGCCCTCAATCTTATTCATGAAAGAAAAATGTGAATGCAGATTATACTGGGGTATCATGTTACATCTATCAATTCAGCAAAAATTCAAAATTTGATAATGCATCCTTTTGGCAAGGATGGAGAGAAAGAAATATGCTCATATATTTCTGGTTGCACTATAACTTGGCACATCTCCTGTGGAGAAAGAATTGGCTGTATCTATCCATTAAAAAAATTCATATACCTATGTTCAACAATTCTAGTTCTGGAAATTTACCCTTTGACATTCTTGGCACACATGTAGAAGACAAATGTTCAAGGTCAATCATTATGGCATTGTTTATAACAGCTAAGAATTTGGAAACAATCCAAATATCTATCAGCAGAACAATAATATTGTAGCACACATATTAATATGAAATGATATTGAGCAACCCTAAAAAATACAGCAATTCTATTCACTTATAGGAAAAATGATCATTTATGTTATAAACTAGGGAAGAACAAAACATAGAAGATCATATCTAAAAGATGTTAACTTGCATTTGCCTGTATTTTCTAAAGAAAACTAATTGTAAAGACAAACACATACACACACAAAAAAGCTATTTTCTAATAGTAATTGAATTGGATCCCAGAAAATGAGGTACAAAATAAGGGGCAAGAATTTTCACTTGATTCTGTCTTATTGGAATGCTATAGATACACTGCTTATTACCCTCCCATGCACACAGGCGCACAATAGGTCAGGTCAGAGTAAAGATGAAAACTTATCAGAAAATTAAAGATAACTCTAGTTACTGCAATTGAGCAAAAAGCAGAAAATTTCTATAATAATGGAAATATTTGTATGTTGATTACAGTGGTGGTTTCACTGCTATATTTGTCTGTCATTGATTAATACATTTTAAATTGATATAGGATATTAAATGTAATTTATAACTCAATAAAGCTGATTAGAATAGGTTTATTCTGAACTTCCAAAACCAATAACAACGTGTTGGTGGTATATGCTTTTGGAAGCATAGCTGCCTTCCAAAACCAATAAGAATAATAATGTAATAAATAACACAGAGATTACTTTATCATATGAACCTTGTCTTTGGTAGCTATTTGGATGAAATAGAAGGTATCCTTTCATTTTTTGAACATTCAATCACATGTGAAGACTTTTGTAAAGAGTCCTAATGCAGTCTGACTTGATCTGTGCTTTATCAGTCCCTGGAAGACAAAACTCACATGAGCAACAGGTACTTTTTTAGCTTATTCTGCTCAAGTCATTTATTATCACTTAGCATAGTGTATAGTCTAGGACGAGTACTTTATTTTCCCCTCCCTTTGGAATGAAACGACCATGATGACAGAGACTTTGTTTAATTTCCTGCTTTGTTTATTTCCTGTTTATTCTTGATGTCCTTAGCAAATAAAGTTTGATCACCTCTCAATAAATGGTTTAAAATGTGTTGTAAACAAAACACTGAAAAAGTAGTCATGTTGGACAATCAAATACTTTCTTTCATTCCCTCTACACAGGGTTACTCTAGCATTGGACTAACTCTTTTCTGATTTGATTGCATTTCAGAGGAAGTAGTTGGCCAGTACTAACAGAGAAAAAATAGAACAAAAAATATATGGCATTACACTTTTAGCATAATGTCAGGTTTGCTAGAAACCATCAATTCTTTAACTTGCTCAATCTCTGGGTTTTTTGTATTTACATACTTGTTTTGCTATGCTTTGTCTTATTGGGTGGAGTTCTTTGGTATGTTTTCTTGGTTTGTGCCCACCCAAAATCAGTTCATGGATATTAAATATGTATTATAAAGAATATTATCTACTAAAGATTGATAATCATTATGTCCTTGAACTGATTTGATGCAATCATGAGTTTTTAATTTATTTGTATCAAGACCAACTAAGATCCAAGTTTTGCTGTAGGCACAGGATAATTAGGAAAAAGTAGGACAAAGATGGTCCTGCATTGATTGTTCACATATATATCAGAAAACCAAATACTATATGTACATTAGTGTTTATGTACATCTATATATATAAAATACATACACCATATATATTTATACTAAAGTATATACTAAATACATATCCACTATATATTTGTATAAATATTAGTGTAACTATTTAGTATATGTATTATAGTATGTAATATTACCATATATATTTAATATATATTAGTATAAATATATATAGTGTACATATGTATGATATACTAATGCACTTATATGTAGTGCTTGGTTAGTATATAAATCTATATAAATATATAATTTACAAATATATAATATACACATTTATAAAAATAAATGCATATAAAAGTATATAAAATAAATAGTAGTAGGTAAAATAAATAATAATATGTAAAATAAAGAAATACTAAATGTGAAGACAATACACAAAGAATAGTAAAAATGAAATTTTGTTCTGTGATGAAAGATATTTTATGCGAAAAGCAGTTGAATATTATTTGATTTGTACATTTGTTATTGTGTACTGAATAGACTTTAAAAACAAAAAGTAAAATCCACAGGACCCCATTAGATTCGTAGACTACTCAGGAAAGGAATGATATTGGCTTGGTCTGGATAAATGAATGTGTTCAAAATGACCAGAAGTTGTTGAATTCAGTGTATATTTTGATGTTAGACTGGCTATCCTATTAGATTGAATGTGAGGCTTGAGAAGACGATAGGAATGCATCTTTTATTTTGACCAAGACAAATAGTTTAAAAGCTAAGGAAGAACACTATTTGGTCTGGGTTTTTTGTAAATTTGTTACACCTACTGAACACCAAAGCCAAAGAGGTAAGTAGAAAATTGAGGAAAACAATGAAGCTGGATATCGGGAAAAAATCAGTGCAGGGATAAAAATATAGTGTTTATCAGTGAAAAGTATAATCCTTGAAATGTAAAATTTGTAGCATGAGAATCATGCTGGAGGTGATTTGAGAATCAATCAAAGCTGGAGAAAGGGAATGGTGAGAGGACATGAGTCTTCAGCATTTTATTATACAGAGGTCCAAGAAGAAGAGGAAGATCCAGAAAAATTAGGAAAACTAGGATCAACACAGGCACAGCAAAAAACAGTGAGTATATTTTCCTGAAAACAAATTAAGGAGGAGCTATTTAAAAAGGAGTAAACTGCCATATTAGATCCTGTAGAAATTAGAATAAGCAAAAGATTAAGTGATGATTATTTAATCAAATCAGATATTGGTGTTTGTCAATCTTGTTAAAAGAGATCTCTGCAGACTGCTGGAGCTTTATGCCTAATTAGAATGTATTGAAGGAAAAAAAAAGAACTAGAGACAAAGACTTTAATTTTTTCAATAGCTTTGCCTTAAATGGGACGCAGTCTGGCTCCATTCCAGTTATCTATTCAGTGCCTTAAATCAAATAATCATTGTATTCTACCTCCTGTCTCACAACCGGGAAGTGGGTCTCATGCATATTCAAGATGGCTTCACTAACCGTTCTTAACTTAGCAGGATTTAGGAAAAGCTGGGTTCCATGGGGTCTGTCTCCCCCTCCATATGGTCTCAGTGCCTCTACACACAATCTTATAGCAGGATATCCATAGCTGGCTCCAGGTCCCAAAAATGCTTATTTCAGAACAAAGAAAAACCTCCCGGTCTCTTTCATTCTGAGTTCTTCCATTGTCCACCCACTTGTTTGATACTCAATTGGCCAAAGCAAGTTTAAAGACTTTTGAAATTACAAAGCAAGGACAACATAACTCATCTCTTCATAGGAGAGTAGATTAATCACCCATAGTCTATATTTAGAGGTTTTAAAGGAGTTTTATTTAATAAGGGAAATACTATGTAACCTTGAATTATCTCAGTCTTATTTGTACTTAAATGTCTTTTTATAGGTATCTTCCAGATATTGAGTAATGCTGATACTGTTTGCTAGCATATTCTTATTTACTTCTCTAGCTTTGACACTCCATTTCCATATCTTCTAATTCATATTCAAAATATCAGTAAGCTGTTCTTAGCGTATCAGTTCTTTGCACTTCATTCCATGCCTTTGGGTACTTTCTTTATCTTAATTTGTGTGAAATAAACATCATTCATCTTCTACTTTGTACCTTTAAATTTACCTTATTTGTAAGCATTTCTTCATTCTCATAAAACTTAAATATTCTATACTTTCTCATATACCATTACTTATAATTATACTGCTTCACATTTTATACTCCAATATAATTGCACTTTCATACCTACATGGATGTAAACATCATGAGGGGAGGGACTCTCATTTATTTTTTTCAAATAATTTTATTGAATCATAATTATGTACATTGGTGCAATCATAGGGCACGATTCATATACATTCAGAAATATTTTGATCGTACTGTTACAGATAGCCTTCATGGCATTTTCTTGATCACTATATAAAGACATTGATACTCCACCTTTAATAAGTTTCACCAGTACCCTGCTAAGATGCACCGTAGGTGTGTTCCCACTAATTTCCCTCCCTCTACCCATCCTCCCCGCTCCCCTTCCCTACCTTTCCCCTTTCCCTGTATTCCTGTGCTATAATTCGGTTTTAGCCTTCATATGAAAGCTATAAATTAGCTTCATATTAGGGCTGAGTACATTGGATACTTTTTCTTCCATTCTTG
>CAUYON010087191.1:0-32571 GCA_963573935.1 Arctocebus calabarensis
AATTTAAAAAAACCTCGAATAGCCAAGACATTACTTAGAAATAAAAACAAAGCAGGAGGGATCACACTACCAGACCTGAGACTGTACTATAAATCGATAGTGATCAAAACAGCATGGTACTGGCACAAAAACAGAGAGGTAGATGTTTGGAACAGAATAGAGAACCAAGAGACGAACTCAACTACTTACCACTATTTGATCTTCAATAAGCCAATTAAAAACATTCAGTAGGGAAAAGACTCCCTATTTAACAAATGGTGATGGGAAACCTGGCTGGTGACCTGTAGAAGACTGAAATTGAAACCACACCTTTCACCACTAATGAAGATAGACTCACACTGGATTAAAGATTTAAACTTAAGACATGAAACTATAAAAATTCTAGAAGAAAGTACAGGGAACACTCTTCAAAGCATTGGCCTGGGCAAATACTTTATGAAGAGGACCTCCAAGGCAATGGAAGCAGTATCAAAAATATACTACTGGGATCTGATGAAACTAAAAAGCTTCTGCACGACCAAGAACACAGTAAGTATAGCTAGCAGACAGCCCTCAGAATGGGAGAGAATATTTGCAGGTTATGCCTCTGACAAAGGTTTAATAACCAGAATACACAGAGAACTCAAATGTATTAGCAAGAAAAGAACAAGAGATCCCATCTCAGGATGGGCAAAAGATATGAAGAGAAACTTCTCTAAAGAAGACAGGCACATGGCCTTTAGACACATGAAGAAATGCTCATTATAATTAATCATCAGAGAAATGCAAATCAAAACTACCTTGAGATATCATCTAACTCCAGTAAGATTTGCCCACATGATGAAATCCCAAAACCAGAGATGTTGGTGTGGATGTGGAGAAAAGGGAACACTTCAACATTGCTGGTGGGAATGGAAACTAATACATCCCTTTTGGAAAGATGTTTGGAGAACACTCAGAGATCTAAAAATAGACTTGCCATTTGACCCTATAATTCCTTTACTTGGTATATACCCAGATGACCAAAAATCATGTTACAACAAAGATATCTGTTCAGATTATTTATTGCAGCCCAATTCATAATTGCTAAGTCATGGAAGAAGCCCAAGTGCCCATTGATCCACGAATGGAATAATAAATTGTGGTACTTGTATACCATGGAATATTATGCAGCCTTAAAGAAAGATGATGACTTTACCTCTTTCATATTTACATGGATGGAGCTGGAACACACTCTCCTTAGCAAAGTATCTCAAGAATGGAAGAAAAAGTATCCAATGTATACAGCCCTAATATGAAGCAAATTTGTATCTTTCTTTTATTTTTATTTTATTTTATTTTTTCTTTTTTTAAGACAGAGCCTCAAGCTGTTGCTCTGGGTAGAGTGCCATGGCATTACAGCTCACAGCAACCTCCAATTCCTGGGCTCAAGTGAGTCTCCTGCCTCCGCCTCCCAAGTAGCTGGGACTACATGCGCCTGTCACAATGCCCGGCTATTTTTGTTTGGGTTGCAGCAGTCATTGTTGGTTGGCAGGCCCAGGCTGGATTCAAACCCGCCAGCTCAGGTGTACGTGGCTGGCGCCTTAGCCCGCTGAGCCATAGGTGCCGAGCCGCAAATTTATATCTTTCATGTGAAGGCTACAACCCAATTATTGCACAAGAAGATGGGGAAAGGGGAGAGGGAGGGAAGGGGAGGGAGAGGGTGGGGGGAGAGAGGATAAAGGGTGATAACACACTTGAGGTGCATCTTTGAAGGGTCAGGAGAAACCTACTAAATGCAGAATACAAATGTTTTCACACAGTAAACGAGAAAATCTCATGAACGTTATGTCCAACAGGCGGATGAAAATATTTCAGATTATATATGAAGCCCGCACACTGTACCCCATGATTGAACTAATGGTCACAGCTATGATTCAATAAAAAAAAATAGAAAGAACTTAGGGAAAGAGAAAAACAAAGCCTTTTTTTCTGGGTATAGGGAAAAGCAGTCACATTGTTCCACCATTGCGCTGTCCAGTTCCGACAAACGTCTTTGATGAACAGAGAGAACCCCGAGGCTTTTCAAGATTTGAAACTCTCAAAGAAGTCTTCAAAGGCCTACTTTGACCAAAGTAGGAGAGTGATGACGGATGTGTTTGGAAGGGTTTTGAAGTACAGCGGTGATTTTGATATCAAGGAACATTTAGCTGCATCAGAGCACCCTTTCCCTAAGCCTTCAGGAGCTGTAATATTTTCCTAGATATCAACTCCGTGGAGGCAGTGGGTGCTCGTTCATAAGGTGGTTTAACCAGTTTGCAGGCGAAGTTCTCCTGAACTGATAAGGTGTCCAAAACTCTCACTGACTATGCAGTTAGTCACTCTTTGCGCTACCTGCAGGCTTGGCTTGCAGCCCAACCTGCTTCACGTTTACACAGGCCCAGAGCTTGCCCGCAAACATCACCAGGGAGCTAGAGATGAAGGACAGGGGGTGATTCATCTCCCTCTTGCCACCATGTGCTTAAAGCAGCTCGTTTGCTTGGTTGGGGCAACCCCCTTCAAAGGTTAGCAGGGAAGGTGAGCCTTGCTCTACCTGGCCTCGGGAAATAGATGGCATTCTGCTGATTACCTCATGGCCCTAGCTGGTCCTAGTTAACCAGGTAAGGCAGAGTGCCAAGAGCGTGGTCTGGTAGTCAGGCAAACCTGGTTATGAAGTCTGAGTCTGCAGAGCTGTAGCCAAGTCGCTCAGGTCTCTGTGTTTCTCTATTGCCTTTCTTTCCAACAGACTTATAAACAGGTTAGATCTATTAATGGCAACATCGACAGGAAAGAGTGTTGAAAGGATTGAACACAATAATGCCTGTCCAAATGGCTGTCAATAAATATTGATAAACTTAATCCCTGCTGACTATGTTTCAGGCACTGTTCTAAGCACTTTATGTTCATCAACCTGTCTGATTTTTTGCAGCAGCTCTATGAGGTACATACTGTTATCATTCCCATTTTATAGATGTGGAAACTAAGACAGAGAGGTGAGGTCTGCAAGGTCACACAGTAAGTGTTGTGAAGTCAGTATTCAAATAATGCCTGACTCCAGATCTCATGTCCTTAACTGCTGCGTGATATGGCTTCAATTAATGATCACTGTTAGTATTTTAGTAATCCAGTCTTTGCTGAGTGTGTTTGTGAGTTGTTCTAATCCCACTGGGAATTTATAAATAATCACAGATTTGTCTTGTTCCCACCATGGACAGCAGTGGCTGACTTCAGGTCACTGAAATCGGTATAATTCTGAATAAATAACTCTTATTTATAGCAGGACATAACTAAATTTTATCCGCCCAGTCTCCCTCTTCCTCTCTCCCTCCCAGAGGGCCTCTTATTTGGAGTGCACACCATCTGGGGGGGAAAAAGTAGCTAAGAAAAACAGGAATCAAGACATTAGGACAGGTTGCCGACAGGACCTCTGATCTGGCAAGAAATAAATATAAAAGAAACTACTGAGAACTTTCTTGACTGATTTCCATCTAAACGGATAGAAATCAGCCCCCGTCCCTGATCCCCAGGACTGCCGAGGACAGAGGTATGGTGTCTACAATGCAAAGGGAAGCCAGCGCCTCTCTAAAGCTGGCCTGGTATCTCTGCTCCTGAGATAGGGTTGGGGAAAAATGCTCATTAAAGTAAGGATGGGGCCGGGTGTGGTGAAGCACGCCTGTAATTCTGGCACTTCAGGAGTCTGAAGTGGGAGGATCACTTGAGGCCAGGGGTTAAAGATCAGCCTGAACAACAGAGAGACTCTGTCTCTACTAAAACTAGAACAAAAATAGCTAAGCGTGTGGCAGGCATTTATAGTCCCAGCTACTTACGAGGCTGAGGCAGGAGGATTGCTGGAGCCTGGGAGTTTAAGATTGCTGAGCTATGATCGCACTCTAAGCCAAGATGAAAGAGAAAGACTGTCTCAAAAAAAAGTCAGGATGGGAGAAAAGTTCCTGAGATGAGTTGACCTGTGCTGCAGTGGGGGCTACAGCTATATGATAATGGGTTTGACCATTTGAGAAATGACAGGAGGATAGCAGGCATTTGCTCATCACTTGTACAGACATTGCACTAAGTACTTAGAAACATTATCCTATGTAATCATCCCAGCAACCCTAGGAAGCATGGAGTACAATTATTCCCATTTTACAGATGAGAAAGCAGGTTTTTCAGAGCATCTTAGCAGGTTGCCCAGGGCCACAACAGCTGAGGTGCAGCAGGGCAGGGATGTGAATCCAGGCTCTATGACTCCTTAGGAGACAGATGGCATTCTGCTGACTATCTCATGGCCCTAGCTGGTCCTAGTTAACCAGGTGAGGGAGAGTGCCAAGAGCATGGTCTCGGAATCAGGCAAACCTGGGTATGGAAGTCTGCTTCTGCAACTTACTAGCTGTACCCAAACCACTCAGATCTCTGTGTTTCTCTATTTCCTTTCTTACCAAATGACTTACAAATGGACTTGTACCTCACCTTTTTTAATCACTAATCTGCTCTAAATGATGACTAGATCTCCCAAAGTTGGGTTTCTTAGTGGAAATTTCCTAATTACTCATTTGTTCTTAGAGTTGCAGCATTGTAGAGACCACAAGATGAATCGTAGCATTTCGCGACTACTTGCTGTATGCCCAACATTATAGGAGAGATTTTTGAGGGTCAAAGAGGAAGGACAGGCCAAGACTGGAGGAAGGAGTGGGTTAAGGAGAAGGAGGACACAAAGGGGGCTTGATTATTAGGTGATGTAGTTCCGTGTGTGCTGAACCATTCACCTGACTGGAACACTAAAGGAAAAGATTCGGGGGTGAGCAGCTGAGGCAGACACTGCAATTATCCTCCTAAGAGCCATTCCCTTTCTTCCCTACAAAAGAATTTCATTCACGCTTCAGCCTGTTGTATTATTCTAATCAGTGAGATTTGAATGGAGGCTATGATGACTCTTTATTGATCAAAGTTGAAAGCGATTCCAGAAAAGGTATCCCCTTTCTCCTACACCACCTGCCTTTGGCTGAGGCTGTGATGGCCGGAGCTACAGTTACCATCTTGTAAGCGTGAGTTGACAAGCAGGAAGAGAAGTGGATGTGTTGTGCTTGATGGAGCGGATGGGTGGGCAGAACTTGCCTTGATGTCCAGATAAGTGGCTGCCCCAAACTCAGAAACCAATCACCTGTCTACAGATATCCAAACATATCCAAATTCAATGTCTTCAGGGGTCAATCCAAGGGGAGCTGGCTTTTAAGCATTGGGAGGCGCCTTTGAAAACTTCCCAAGAAACATACAAGATAAAAGTAGAAGGGGCAACCACGTGGAGGCTGGAGGCAAACTCTATTTCCTTGTGCTTAAAGAACAGAGAATGAGGTTTGAATGTCCTTGCTGGAGTTGAATCCCAAAAGGCTCTGAGTAAATCCAAACCTAGAGTCTCCCAGATAACAGCAGTTTAGAAATTAGCCATCAGGCCAGAGCAGGATGGGACACCTCTCCTACTAACTTGAGAAAGAAAGGGGCTAAGTTGTGCCTGAAGCTAATTATTCATCTCCAAGCACGCTCTTTCAGGGTGCAAGCTGGGAGTGCCAGGTTTGGTCAGAAAGGGATAGTGCAACTGAAATCATGCTCGCCCCTGGGCAGTGAAGTTCAGACTAGGAGCCTGGGTAGGAGAAGCACCTCTGAGTTTGGAGTCCCTTCCCACCAGCCTGCTGGTATTGGGTTGCCCTTGTCAAGAGGGCTTTGTCGGTAGCGGTAAAGCCAGTTTGCTCTGTGATGTGCCCCCCACACCCCCTCCTTGTAGCCAGATACAGTTTGCTCCCATCTGTGGCTTGCGTCCCATCTGCAAGCATTTGAGTGTCCTCCAGCCATGGGGATTAGAGACTTGACCTCTTCCTCCGTTTTCTTCCTCCTCCCACCCCCCTCTACTTCCTCCTGTGACATCTGAGAGGAGCTGGCGGCCTTGTTTGTCACTGTTACAATCTTCGAAAATCTCCCCTGCCCGGCCCCCTTCTCCCTCCATCTCCAGCTCCAACCCTTTGCAGCGCCCGCTCCTATTTGGCACCAGATGTGAGAGGTTACAAACCGACCTCCGCGGCTTCTACATCTTCCTTCATTTTATTCGCCGCCCGTCGGTCTTCCTGAGACTCTGCCCGCAACCACCCTCCGCCCCCGTCCTGGCGTGTGTGTGCTGACCTCCACGCGCTCCCAAGTCAACTGATTGTGCCTGAATCCACTTAAAGGTGAAAGGATAAAGCAATTTTCTTCAAGATGTGGCCTAAACTGTTTAGTCTTGAAGGTCTCCAAAGGGCAGGAATGAAAGGTGCCCCCCCCCCACTCTTTAAGTCTCAGAGCGCCCAGTCTGGGCTGGCCTTGGTCTGGGCAATTTGAAATAGCTCGATCTTCTGCCCTGGGTGGGTTTAGGAGACCCCTGCAGAGGCAGGCCCAAACCGCAGGAGCAGCATCCGTGATGGGCCAGTTTGCCTACTTGAAAATTGAACAAACGTTACAATACAATACAATAATCAAACGTTCTCACCTGAAAAGGCCAGCAGGCACCCATGGGAGAGGAGAACACTGCAGTGGATCAGTCTGACTCAGGGACGAGGGGCTGTGACTTGATATTTTCAGGTGTTAGGTGAGAGGACTGAGCTCACCTCAGCTTCTCTGGGCCCACTCCACTGCCTAAAAGCATCCAGAGAGATTGGGGCCAGGAATCATTTTTATTTATTTATTTACTTTTTGGTTGTTAGCCATAGATTGTGGCTATTATTTAGTTATGTATTTCAGATTAATATGAGGGTTCAGACAATTGGGTTGCAATGTTTGCGTTTGTTAGGTAAGGGCCCTGTTGTAGTTGTGCCCCTCACCCAGGAGGGGTGCCACGTCCCCCTGCATCGTGCCTGGTAGGTGAGAGCACACCAAGCCCCCTCCAGCCTCCCCTCTCCCCCAGCTTGAATGACTTTGAGTTTTTCTCTCATGTGGGAGTGTTTTAGTTCATCTACTGGCTTCAGATTAGTGTTGAATACATTGGATACTTGCTTTTGGCCTTGGAATATTTTTGTCTGAGGATCGTGAGATTGTGACTAAGGGCAGGAAAATGCAGGGTGTTTGCTTAGGGCTTCCAGGCTCCACAATGACACAGACTCTGGTTCGAATCCCACCTCTGCTCCCTTACTAACTGGGCCTTTGAGCAAATCACTTCTCCACTTTAAGCCTCAGTCTCCTCAAAGACCTGTTGTGAGAATGAATGGGGGTGGCATGCTTGGCACGGAGGTTATTAAGTAGCTTTATGATTTACCTTTTCCTGGCTAGAGTGTCAGTAGGATACAGCACAGAGAGGAGTGTTTCCTTTGTCTCCAAATCACATGTCTATGGCAGACTTCCTGAATAATCTGTAGAGCATCAGGCCCCACACAGCTGTAAGCACAACTCATTGCAATTACCTGGTGCCTTGTCTGTTTCTACCAGCAGACAGTGAGCTTCCTGAGTGCACAGCCCATGGCAGGCTTGCTCGATGGTATTATTACCTGGTGATTAATTAGCATAGTGGATAACCATGACTTTGGCCAGGTGACTTTATCTCATTCTCAGTTTGTGCAGCTGGAAACTGGGACTCAATATGGCACCTTCCATAAGAAGGGGATTATGCAGTTCACATACAGTGCTTGTCACACTCCATGAGGGTTTGCTGGGTTATGTCACATTCCAGTTGTCCTCAAAGTGCTGTCCTGGGGTCTCAGATATCCCAGTTCCAACTTGCCTTACCACAGGCTGACAGTAATTTCTTCTCATTATGGAATCTCAGGAAAGCGTCAGCATCCCAAGGGACCAAGGTTCTGGCAAACTGTCACTGAGTGAGGTTGAGTGAGGCCTCTCTTCTGTTCTTCCCAATTCCAGGCATTGGCTAGTCTCTGAAAACTAGTCTTTGCAAACCTGAGTGAATTTTGATCATTCTCCCAAATGCTTTCACATAAGCATTCTCCCAAATGCTTTCACATAAGTTTCAAAGTCTACCCAGAATTCACAGTGGCATGAACAATTCATGTTCATTAAACATTTAAAGGTATATGTGTACCCCCAGCAATTCCACTCTCCATTTTTCTCCAAGATAAATAGTTGCAAACTCTCATAAACAAGCACGTCAAGGGATATTCACAGTCACCCTGTTTACAACAGCAGAAAATGGGAGGCAGCCTGAATACCCACTAGTAGAAGACCGGTTAAATAAATCATGGCATATCCATGCAGGGGAGGAACACTCAGAATTTAAAGCCATGAGGATGGTGTAAGGAAGGATCTGCAAAACACATTGATAAGTTGAAAAAGGAAACCAAATTGCGGGACAATTGCATTATGTAAAAACAAATTTAAGCATGTACCACTGCACAGATGCACAGAGAAACGTCTGGAAGGATGCTCAGCAAACCAGTAACAGTGAAAGATGAGTAAGATGGATTGAGAGAGAGAAGCAAACAAGGCAGAGAGAATTTCCTCTGCTTGTTTTTGCTCCCTGAAGTGTTGGGGTTGTTTTTTACTGTAAGGATTTGCTATGCATTCCTACCATAAACGGGGTAGTGAGACACACTTATGCATAGGGGAGGTTGAAATTGCACCTCTAAAGAATATAATCTCAGTACGCTTCTGTGACAATGCCTACATCCCCAATGCCTCGCAACAGTAGAAAGTAAAATGATTTGTGAATATTCTCCCCCTTATTCTGCTAAGAGTAAACAAGCTGCAACTGTGCTCAATGATACAGCCAAATCTCACAGACGTTAACATTATGGGAAGGAGCTACATGCAAAAGAACCGTGCCGTCTGATCCCATTTATATAAAGAACAAAACCAAGCGAGACTGGAAGTGCTCATAGGAAGCTTCTGGAAGATTCCAGATGCAGTAATGTTCTTTCTGGATGTGGGTACAGGTTACACCGGTTTATTCAGGTTGTGAAAATACAGTTGGCTGAACACTTACCATGTGTGGTGCTTTTTTGTATACATGTTATACATCAGTAAACATCCCCCCCCCACGTCAATACGTTAAAGAATGCTTTTATTTATTTATTTATTTTCAAATTTATTCTACTGCATCTAGATATACCTAATATTAAAATGGGAAAAATATTATTATAAAGGGAAATTACAAACGTATTTCACTTATAAATGAGGATGCAATATTCTAAACAACATATTAACAAGTTGAATTAAAAATTATCGTTCAAAGAATGTACTTTGGTCAAAATTAAATCCAACTTATGTGAGAATTAGTCACTATTTTCTTTTCTTTTTTTTCCTCTTTCCTTTCCTCTACCCTTCCCTCCTTCTCTTTCTGTTTGCTCTCCCCTTTCCCCACCTCCCACCGTGTCATTAATTGTCCTCACATCAAAGTTGAATACATAGGATTCATGCTTCTCCATTCCTGTAATGCTTCCTGTGATAATGTGTTCCACCTCCATCCAGGTTAACACAAATGCTGAAAAATCTCCCTTTTTAAATGGCTGAATAGTATCCCATGGTATACATATACCACAGCTTGCCAATCCATTCCTGGGCTGAGGGGCATTTAGGCTGTTTCCACATTTTAGCGATTGTAAATTGAGCTGCGATAAACAGTCTAGTACAAGTGTCTTTATAATAAAAGGCTTGTTTTCCTTCTGGATAGAAGCCCAGTAATGGGATTGCAGGATCAAATGGGAGGTCTAGGTTGAGTTCTTTGAGGTTTCTCCATACTCCAAAAAGGTTGTATTAGTTTGCAGTCCCACCAGCAGTGTAAAAGTGTTCCTTTTTCTTCACATCTGTGCCAGCATCTGCAGTGTTGAGATTTTGTGACATTCTTGCTGGGGTTAGATGATATCCCAGGGTGGTTTTAATTTGAATTTTTTAATAATTAAAGATGGTGAGCATTTTTTCATATGTTTGCTAGCCATTCTTCTGTCTTCTTTAGAGAAGGTTCTGTTCATCTCTCTTCCCCACTGATGTATGGGATTGTTGGCTTTTTTCATGTGGATTAATTGAAGTTCTCTATTGAACTTATTATTAATAAGTTCTCTATAGATCCTAGTTATTAAGCTTTTGTCTGATTCAAAATATGCAAATATCCTTTGCCATTGGGTAGGTTGTCTATTTGCTTTGGTTGTTGTCTCCTTAGCTGTACAGAAGCTTTTCAATTTAATTAAATCCCACTTGTTTATTTTTGTTGTTGTTGCAATTGCCATGGCAGTCTTCTTCATGAAGTCTTTCCCCAGGCAGAATGCTTTTTTATATGACAGAGGGGGAAAAGTCCTTTATCTTCCACCATAAACCAGTCTTGACCATTTTCAAAACCTTTAATACAAGCAAATAATCATTTATTTGATGAAGGGAGGAGGGCATAGCTTTCATCAGATTTTCAAAGGGAACCTTCACCCCTTGGAAGATTAAGAACAAATGCTAATGCTATTTTTGCAAAGATTGAAAAGGTGAGGTGGGTGAGTGCAAAATAAAATAAAATAAAAAATCTTTGAGAGAAATTTGCTTCTTATTCTAAAGATTTCGGCCATGCAATGTCAAGGGAAAGGCTGTTGCAAGTAGAGAAGGTTAGAGTGAGTTCCTCAAACTCCAAGTTCTTGGTCAACCTTGCTTTCTGTCCTGCCAGCAGCAGGCGTTCACCTTGTAGCTCTCCACACATCTGCGGTTTACGGCCACGTGTGATGCTTGCAGGGTGATTTATAGCAAGGCTCCGGCTTGGGAAAAGGTTTCTAGAGGAAGCGCCCCCTCCCACTCATTTGTAATTTAGGGGCATTTCTTGAATTCCCCAGCGCATTGGCTCTTGGCAGAAAATGAATGTGGGTCGTTTCTGGGGTAGATGCTCCCCGACATCTGTGTCCCTGTGAAGAGAGACGGATGGCCAGGGGAAGTGACTGTTCTGCATAAATCACAGAGCATTTGGAGGATGTCATCTCTCCTTATGAGGTATGAGAGAGAGAGTCAGGGCGGACTCAGTGCAGGGCACGCACAGAGGAAGCGGTGGGTTAGGGGCAGAGGGAGGAACTGGGGGGCTGCCTGGGACATGGAGCCTACAAAGACTCAGTCCTGGCGAGGGAAGACTGTCACCAGGCCACATGGTCAGTGTCCCCTGCGTTCCCAGCATCTGGCTACTACCTCCCATTGCAATGTTCTGTCTCCCTCCTTGGCTTACCTAGTTCCCATCCCTCTCTGAACAGCACCGGGAAAGGCAGATAGAGACTTGGGCTTGAACCCCAGCTCTGCCCCCTACCAGCTGTGTGAGATTGGGGGCATCACTTAAGCTCTCTGGTCCCTTAGATGGTGATAATGTTCGGATGTTTGGCCCCACCAAATCTCATGTTATACTTCAGTCCTGGTGGTGCTGGAGGTGGCTGGTGGGAGGTGTTGCTCCCTCGGGATCTCTCCCCACAGTGGGTTCCCAGTTTATGAGCTCATGCCAGAAAGCTGGTTGTTTAAAGGAGCCCGGGACCACCTGCTTCCTCGCTTGCCACGTGACACATCTGCTCCCCTCTTTCCCCTTTTCCCTTAACTGAAGCCCCCTGAAGCCTTCACCAGAAGCAGATGCCTCACAGCCGAGTATACTTTTCTTCTTTATAAAGTAGCCGGCCTCAGGTATTTCCTTTCCAGCAACGCAAAACAGACTCGCACACACGCCCCCTCTGGTCGATGAGAGTGATAACACCTATCTATCTGGTAGGAGGTGAAAACGAGATATTAAGAGAGTGTAAACGCCTTTCACAAGGTGCTTAATTAGCTCTGAATTCTCAGTAATTACTATTTTTTATGCCTATTCTCAACAGGGGCATCTTTGCCCCCGGGAGATGTTTGGCAACGTTTGGAGACATTTTTGCTTGTCACAATGAGGGGAAGCAGGTGCTACCAGCCTCTAGCGGCCAGGGACGCGCTGAACATCCGAGGATGCACAGGAGAGCCCCACGCCCAAGAATGATCCTGCCAGGGTGTCTACAGTGCAGAGGCTGAGCAACTTAGCCTTAGCTGTTCGTTTTGTATTTTTTCCTCCTTCGTCATTCCCATACTGTTCTACCCATCCTTCCCTTTGCCTTTGTATCATCCTGGATAGCAAGGCTCATTGTCACAGTTCTGCCATTGTTAGATGCCACAGTAGGGCCCTAACTCTGACTTCACGACTTCCTGGCTGTGTGTCCTTGGATAAGTTCCTTTGACTCTCTGAGCCTCAGAGTCCTCGTCTAGCTATCAAGATCAAATATGCCCCGGAATGATAGCACAGAGCACTGCTCACAAAAATCCTGCACCCACACCAGCCTCAGAACATCCTGTGCCTTCCCCATCCTCAACATCCTCAAGAGGACCGTGATGTTCTTGAAGACGGGAGTCCATGGCTGGTTCGTTTCTGTATCCTATGCATACAAAGGATAATTTCTTTTCCCTCTCTGGTTGTCTCTCCCAGTCTCTTTTTTCTGTTCCTTTGGTTTCTCTCTTTATTTCTTCTCTTTCGTGCCTCTTCTTTTTTTCTGGCTTACCCTCAGGCAGGATCAGAGGGGCCCCAGAGCCTCTCTGCTGTGGTTGCACATACATCATTTCAAAGCCTACGTCTGAACACAATGTGACCTGTTTAAAGGGGGGAATGGTTCAACAGTCTGGTTTCTTTCTCTTTCACTCCTGGCTCTGGTTATTAAAGTTTGGTTTCTGTAGGAGGAAGGGGCAAACTTTGAAAGCCTGGGAATGAACACGCCTCGGAGCCCTCTTATCACGTCACCCACACCCCCTGGCTTTCCTCCCTGGGTGGCAAAAGGTGGGGGATCAGACAGTCTTGGGCTGGCTGCCTTCCTCTCTCATCTTCTGAGCCCCATTCGGCCTTGTCTCTCCGCTGATGAGCAGCTGAGAGCCACGTGTGGCCCTGCCTGGCCCATGCATCTGAGCACCACCTGCCCGGCATTCCCAGGACCTGCGTGTGGAGTGACCCCTCTGTCCTCAGTGTGAGCCCCTGCCTCTGCATGGACAATCCTGTGAGCTGGGTTTTATATGGGGGCTTATTTTATAGGTGAATAAATTGGGATCAGGAATATGACTTCATTTGCTAAGTTGTGTGTCCAGGAAGGGAAGGAGCCCCTGAAGAAATGCAAGCTGTCAACCAGCATGCTGGTACGGTTCAGGTACGAGAGGGAAGGCTCACTCAACAGGAGAAACACAGGCAAAGGTCACCAGGGGATTTTTTGCAAAAATGTGAGCAAGGCTGAAAGAAATGAATAAGGCTGGTGAGATGCCCTGGAATTGGCAAGCCCCTGAAGTGTTACCTACTCTAGGCCTGGAGAGTTTGGTGGAGGAAAGGAGGGGTAATGGGAACATAGAGAGCTCTGTCCCCTCAGGAAGGTGCCTCCAGGCAGGACATGGGGCCTCAGGAGAGGGACACTGTCATTGACAATCCCAGGACCAGCGCGGGAGAACTGCGGGAATGAACACGTCACTGATGCCACTCTTCTCCCTCCTCCCTATTTCCAGGGAGTGCCCTGGAACCCGCTGCACTCCTAAGGGCAAGGGAGTCTATTGTCCCTGACCGTATGGGTCAGGCCTCTAGGGCGCAAAGTGGGGTGGAGAGTTGGACCGGAAGTGCTAGCAAGAATGTTTAACACCTGACCTATTGCCTCTCACATCCGCCTCATTTAAATGGTAGAAGATTAAACCTGCACCTTCTAATACTCTGGGTTGTGTATTTTTTCTTTTATATTTTGTGTTCATGCAACTGTATTTTAGCGGAAATGAAACTGGAATTAAAATAAACAATGATCTGACCCCACACTATACATTCTTGCAGTTTGAAGATTCTGGGAGTAGATCTCTCTGGAAAATAAGAGCTGGGGCCGCTGCGGTTATGGGGGACCAACCAAACTTCCTGAAGTGGGCAGAGTAAGTCTAAGCTCCGTCATTGCTTGGGTGGGTTTTAAAAAATCTGCTCATCACTGTTGGGACGAACGGTGCCCAGTCCAAGCACAGCTGAGTAAATTAAACAGAAGCAAACCTTCCCTGGTTAAACAGGGACAAGATGGAAGCACCCCTCCCCCCCAAAAAAGCTTCTTTAGAAAACAGAGAAGGAAGTAAGACAAGAAGCCCACTAGCCTCCGAAGACAAGAGCCTCGGAGAGAGCCCCGAGCTTTCAGCCAAAAAGGGTAGGGAGAACCAAACGAGAAAAAGCAACTCCACGAAAAACCACCCATTCCTGATTTCCTGAGTTTTCATCATGGGGATCGTTAGCAGGAGCATTCGGGCTAATCTTAATTGCTGGGGCTGAGGAGGGGAATTGCCGGGGTAATCAGATCCCAAAGCATCCAGGGCTTTATAGATTAAAGCAAAGTTATCTCCTAATCCCATCAAAACGTCATAATCTTGTGTCACAGCAGCATCTAAACACAGCTGATTGAGATGGCACGAGTGCTGAATCTGGGATCCATCACGGCCTTACCGTCCGGAAAGCAAATAACCCCAAATGAGAAGATTGGATTTAGTGTGGTCTGGAGATATTTACTACAAAGGCCTAAGCGCTGGTTCCCTCTCTCCCTCGGGCGTTGCATGGCGAACACGCCAGTGTCCCCAGATGCGTTCCTTGAACAGAAAAGTTTCCCCAAATGGAAATAGATTCATCATTTTTGCTGATTGTAAGTTTAATGTGTGCTTGCTGTAAAAAAAAAAAAAAAAATTACAGGTAATACAGAGAAATAAGAAGAGAATAAAAAGCATTCAATCCCATCAGCCAGAGTAACTATTGCTATTTTGGTGTGTTATCTTTCAAGAGCCTTCTTCCCTGCTGACATGCTTGTACATTACACATATTCTGTCTCTCTCTCCCACGCACTCACTTCCACATACTCTGTCTCATCCTATTGTCACACATGTATTCTTTCCACTCCTAAGGTCGCTGCCTTTGCTCTCTGTATCTACAAGGCTAAACAAGGCTAACCCTCAGCTCTTGTCTCTCCATCTGCTCAGTTTAACCCAGCAGCAGAGAGTAAGGAGCCTCTCTGAATTCCATTCCGAATCTCAGCGAGAAAGGATTGGAAGTGCCCCACTTTAATCACTCATGGCCTGGCCATAGGGTCACACACATATATGCCCTTACACAGCTAAGTACCCTGGATGGACGTGGTGGCAGGGGAGCTCTTGGCGACCCTCTGAACAACACACTTAACACATTTTAAGTGTTCCTAGATCCTGCCCTGCTCCTAACAGAGGTGAAATGATTTGCCAAGGGCCTTCAACTTGTGAGTGTCTGAGCAGAGTCTGAGATCTGGGGCTTACTCTGCCAAACTTTGGGGTTGCTCTGTCCTGATAGCTGCACCTCTATCACTGAAGTGTTATTAAGTCATATTACTGTTACGAATTTGAGAATATGAAGAAAAATAATTGAACACTCATGCAACACTTTATACAATTTCAGGGGGTTCAAAGACCACTTTAACTTTGAAGTGGAGCTTATGGATCTAATATTGAGATCCTGTTTTAGAGAAAAATAATAACCATGTACTTAAAATATGCATTCAGATCAGAGGCAAATATCTTCTATTCTAAATTCTCTTGTAAGTTCATGTTATTCAGGTTCCATAAGGCAAAAGCCTTTTTGTTTTTTCCTGCTCTTACTGCCAAAGCTCCTATTTCTACCTGCCCTAGCCATGGAGACTTCTGGAAAAGAATGTCCTGGGTACAAATGGACAGGCTTCCAACAGCGTCAGAGGTGGTGACTGTCTCTGATTCACTGGCATCTTAACCTTTTCTTCCCTTTTCCCTCCTCTTCCACTCATTATTTGCATCCTAGAGTTTCTTTCTCTGCTTCTCTTTTTTTTTTTTTTAAATTTCCTTTCTTTCTTTCCTATTTTCATTTGAATGCTCTTAACATACATTTAGCATCATTTTGTGCTTCGGTTTTGCTGACATCAAGAAGACGTAGACAAAACCCAGTTTCAATATGAATTAAGCATTCATTCAGCCTACCTTTTGCTGTGAAACCCAAAGCTTCATGTCTGGGGTCAAGGCCAGCCTTTGAGACACCCTAACTTTGCACATGTTCTTTATCTCAGGCAGACCAGTTTCCCATCTGTGAGAGAGACGTGAAAAATACTTGGATGCTCCAAAGAATGTCAGGCAGCTTCTTATTGAGGTGACATACTTACCTGTCATCAAATATTAGACATTCTATCAAAGAGGTATCAGCCTTATTCTCTATAGATCTAGAAAGAAGAAATAGCAATTGTTGGTGAAAGTTGAAGGAAAGTAGAATTTGGCTTAATGGAAAGAAAAAATTTTCCAGAGATGCCCAAGAGTGAAATAGGTTCTCTCAGGGTGTAGTAAGCTCCTTGTCATTTAACATATCAAGACAAGGCATAAAACTCAAGGTGCTTGGATATTATAAAGGGAATTCTAGACACTGCGTACAAGTGTTGGTCTCTGATTCCCCCCTTTAGATCTAGTATTCTTGATATTTTAATTGGATTTTCATACCATATCCCCTATTTCCTGTTTTCTTTTTAAGGATCATAATTACTGCTTAATTTCACAGAGCTTTGAGAGAGGTAGGCTGAGTTAGAGGTTAAAGACACTGGAATGTCTGAATTTGGAAACTTATTCTTCAGTAACAGTAGAATTGCTTAACTTCTGTTGGGTCTAGTTTACCCAGATTAACAAGAGACAAATGTGCCCCGTTCTTCGCCCCATGCCCAACAATCCTAAACCAGTAGAGTGGGGACAGACTGTCCTGGTAAGGAAAGGTTGGGTGACTGCTGTGGTGGGCACAGGTGTGCTTTCTTAGAAGTAGATTTAGGAAAGGGGTGAAGTATGCCGTGTAATAATGGGAGGAGGCATCGGAGGTTCTCTCAGAGGAAATGCAGAAGCAAGAAAAAAGAAGGTAGGTGCCGCTTAGGGAGAGGAGGAAGATTCTGGAAAAGACAATGGAGGTTAAGAGAAAGAATTAAGTTCAAAGTTGATGAGGCGTCCCTAAATACACAACTGTCCCAGCAGCTGTTCCGAATAACCCTTCTTTATCTATTCTGCCACCTTCATCACATACCAAATCACTGACTAAAGTCTATTTCTGCTGTTACTCTCCTATCCCTTTGAGCACATTCTATCAACTCTCCCAGCCAAGAATACAATTTGATCATCATAGCTGGATACTGTTATTATCTAGAAAGGGAAATACTTTCCACCTTCGGAAATAAATTCTTGGTGAATGACAAGCATTTCATCATCCAAGAACACTTGAAAACTACTTTGCCACTCTCCCTCCCCTAACTCATACCTCATAAAAATAATCACTGGTATTTTGTTTTAGACTTGCATTTCATCTTAAACAATGGAGAGAAAATGAATCACGTAATTTTGTCAAATCTTTTTATATGCCTTTAGGAATATTTAGTTATTTTTTTGCATGTGGGTATTATAGATTTTGTATTTTTTTTTCTAGGCATTTTATGAAAATTATTGTTATTTGTTGCTGCTTAAGAAACCATTGATTTCTGAATGTTTTGTATGGTATCTGGCAAAGTAAGTGAACTCTTTATTGGGTTTTGACATTGTTCAGTGGTTTCCTTTGTGTTTTCTAGTTAGAATACTATCTCACCTACAAATGATATTTTTCCTCTTTTTTCATGTCTATTTATCTACATATTTATTTTTTATAAGTTACTATGTTGCTTAGACTTTCCAGGAAAAAATGTTAAAGTCTGATAGTGATAATCAACATCATTGTCTCATTTTGATTGTAATAAAAATGCTTGTAGTAAGTCACCATTAAATATCATTTCACATGTGTTTTTCTTTCCTTTTCTCTCTCTCTCTGTTTTTTTTTTTTTTTTTGACAGAGCCTTCTCTGTTGCTCAGGCTAGAATCTGTGGCATTAGCCTAGCTAATAGCAAAATCTCAAACTCCTGGGCTCAAGTCATCTTCCTGCCTCAGCCTCCCAAGTAGCTAGGATGAGAGGCGCCTGCCACAATGCCTGGCTATTTTTACTATTTTAGTAAAGTCTGAGTCTCACTCTTGCTCAGGCTGGTCTCAAATTCCTGAGCTCAAGGGATCCTCCTATCTCAGCCTCCCAGATTGCTAGGATTATAGGAGTGGGCCACCATGACCGACCTCACATTTGGTTTTTAAGATAGGTAATATTTAGGATGTTTTATTTAAAAAAAACTCAAACAACTATACTTTATTCCAAACTTTCTGAAAGGCATTTTGGTAAATAGATATTGGCTTTTCTTCAGATGCATTTTACAAATCTATTGAGATTATTACACATTTCTACTTTGGCATAGAGATGAGTTGTTTTATATTATATCTAGCACAAACTCTTCATGAACATGATGAATCATCTTTTTAACACAATGTATAAATTAATGAGTGAGGAGTTTTGTGGGTTCTCATGAGATTAGACTCTAGATTTGTTTTTCTGCACCATTTTGGTCATACATTGTGTTGCCACGGTCGTGGTTTAAAAAAATAAAGTAAGAAGTAATTCACCTTTGCCTGTATTGGGGAACAAAGTTATGTACATGGCATGGGAACTACTAGTTTATTTTTAAAACTGACTCTTAAAATTGGCCCCTGAATAATGTTTTGGAGATAATGGTTTTGAACATTCTTCACTCTGAAGCTTGTTCACTTGCAGCTTTGTTTTCTTAGTCAGTCTGGCAGTTTGCATCTCCCAGGATGCTGAATGCTTTGTTGCGATGCTGTGTGTGTGTGTGTATTTATCCGGTAAACTCTTTATCTTAAAAATAATTGTTATGCAAACCATGTATCTGATAAAGGCTTCATATCCAAACCATACAAGAGACTCCTGTAACTCAACAGGAAAAAACAAACACAAACAACAAAACCCCAAATGACAGGGCTAAAAATGGCCAAAGGACTTGAATAGACTTTTCTCCAAAGAAGACATACCCATGGCCAACAGGTATAAGGAAAGGTGTTAAGGTCACAGATCATCAGGGAAATGCAAATCAGAACCACAAAGAGGTATCGCCTTACACCTGTTAGAATGGGCTATTATTAAAAAAAAAAATCCTCTGAGATAATAAGTGTTGGGGAGGAGTGGAAAAAAGGAGCCCTTGTGTACTGTGGATGGGAATGTAAGTGGATGCAGCCACTATGGAAAACAGTATGGAGCTTCCTTTCAAAATTAAAAATAGAACTACATGCAACCCGCAATTCCACTTCTGAATTTATATCCACAAGGATTACCTCCATGTGGATTTCAAAGAGATAGCTGCATTTCCATGTTTGCCACAATATCGCTCACAATAGCCACAGCATGGACACAGCCTCAATGTGCATTGGTGGATGAAGGTATAAAGGAAATTTGGCATATACACATGGACAACTTTATTGAGCCTTGAAAAGGAAGGGAATCCTGCCATTTGTGACAAGGTGGCTGGTCTGGAGGATATTTTGCTAAATGAAACAAACTAGACACAGAAAGACAAACGCTCCATGGTTCCACTTATATAAGGAATCTAAAATAGAAGCAGAATGTAGAATGGTGGTTGCAAGGGGTGTGGGGAACAGGGAAATGAGAACGCGTAGGTCAAAAGGTACAAAGTTTAGTTACACAGAATGAATAAGTCCTACACTTATTCCATACTCTATAGAGCGTAACTTTGTATAGTTAGCAACACTGTATTTTATACTTAAAAAATTTTAAGTTAGGGCGGCCCCTGTGGCTCATCGAGTAGGGCGCTGGTCCCATATACCGAAGATGGCAGGTTCAAACCTGGCCTCGGCCAAACTGCAAAACAGAAAAATAGCCGGGCATTGTGGCTGGCGCCTGTAGTCCCAGCTACTCAGGAGGCTGAGGCAAGAGAATTGCCTAAGCCCAGGAGTTGGAGGTTGCTGTGAGCTGTGTGATGCCACGGCACTCTACCGAGGGGATAAAGTCAGACTCTGTCTCTACAAAAAAAAAAAAAAAAAAAATTCAGTTAGGGCATACTTTAAAATGGCAAAAAGAGTGGCATTGCAATGGTCCTAACATAAAGTCATGTTAAATGCCTAAGGTGATGGGTACCCCAATTACTCTGATTTGATTAATTCATATTGTATGACTATAGCAAAACATCACATGTATCCTAGAAAGATTATGTATTCCTGCTAATTAAAAATTTTAAAAAATTGCTAAAAGGGTGGATTCTTATCATCAAAAATAAATAAATGAAGAGGGTGGAAGAAAATTTTTGCAGGTGCTGGATGCATTTATGGCATTGGTTGTGATGATGGTCCCCCCGAGTGTAAGCTCCTCTTCAGACTCCTCAAGTTTTCTGTTAAATGCCTAGAGGCTTTTCAATGTCAATCACATCTCATGAAAGTAGTTAAATAATAACCTTTATGTTTCCATCTTCCTTTTTCCTTTTCTAACATTATTTATATTTGCTATAGTCTCCCAGCTAAATTTATTTTTTTTAAGTATTGACACAATTCAATACTCAATGAATATCAGTAACATCTACTGATATGCCAGGCACTGTTTCTAGCACTTGACATAAATGAACTCATTTGAACCTCAAAAAACCCAATTAGGTGGGTGGTATTGTTGTTTTACCCATTTTGCAAATGAGTTAACGGATACCCAGAGAGGTTTAATGATTTTCCCTAGGTCATGCAACTAGCAAGTGATGAAGTTAGAATCCAAGCTCAGATTGTCTGGCTACAGAGCCTGGGCATCTTGTACTAGATGTGTGATAGATCAATTAAAATTTTAAAGGCAGAGGGGAGGGGGGAGGATGGGTGGAGGGAGGACAATTAGTGGGATCACACCTACGGTGCATCTTAGCAGGTACTGGTGAAACTTCTTAAGTGTAGAATGTCAATGTCTTCATATAGTGACTAAGAAAATGCCATGAAGGCTATCTGTAACAGTATGATCAAAATGTTTCTGATTGTATATGAAGTAAGCACATTGTGCCCCATGATTGTGCCAATGTACACAATTATGATTTAATAAAATTATTAAAAAAAATTTTAAAGGCAGAATAATTGATCTCATTGAAAAAACAAGTAGAGGAATAACACGATAAGCAAAGCTATTAAATAGTTCAATGCCCTGCCTTCCAGCATATTCAATTCTCTAATTGATAAATATTGATCAAATATTTATTATGCTCTTAACAAAAAATTCAGGCACCAATCTGGGTACTTGAATATCCTTGCCCTCATGCATCTTGCATTTTAGTTACTGGGATGGGAGCAGGGTGAGAGCAGAGATTACAGAACTGCTTGCCCTAAAATACAGTGTGTAGGGTGGCCTTTGGGTAAACAGACCCCTTAATTCTGCTGTGCGTGTGTTTATCCTGTAGATGCTGTTGGTCTACAAATATTTACTGAGTAACTATTATATTCAGGGCTGAAAAGTAGATGTAGGGGGTAAGACAGGCCCCAGGGAGGAAACTGAGACTTGGGGAATTTAAATCTGTCCCCTGGTGAGGAGGTAAGTGGAGTTGGACTAAGCTATGTGCCTCCTACAGGGAGCAAAGAATTAGAGCCTCTTGCGCCTGTGCAAGGGTCTTGTAAAGAAAAGAAATGCATCCGATTTTGTCAAGTGAATGAATGTCATCATTCCCAGATCGCCAGGGAAGTGAATAAGGGAACATTTTAGAGAATTCTAATCATAAAAATCTCACTCTGAGAACAGATAGAAGCGACCTCATTGCCCACAGGAAGCAGGGACATTTAGCTGGTACCAAGAGACCTTTAAACAACGACGCGCACACTCCGGGCGCTCTCAGATTGAAAGAGACAGGCGTCTCCATGGCTTTTCCTGGGCCTCTCCTCCGCCTTTGGTCATCAAGGCAAAACGGGAGCTGGAGAAGGGACCCGCTGCCTTCAACACGGGCCTTGCATTAGATGTGTGTCAACAGAGATTAGCTCAGTCCCACACGCCGCTCTGTGCCATTTGCTAGGCCACCTCCACCAACCCCGTAATCGAATCTGGGCTGGAGCATTGCCTCTCCCAGGTTAAACGTATTAAAGGCGCCGGGGGGTGTGGGCTGCTGGAGGCGGCGGTGGCTTCTCCCTTTCTGACAAGCCTGACCCCCCTCCAAACCCCTGGTCCCCAAGAGACGCCAGAGGTCAGAACCCCCTTGCTGTAGAAGGGAGCCAAACGCTAACAGAGAGAGACGAGAGGATATTGGAAACATATTCTCCAGGCCTCGGAGCTTTAGAAATCCGAGAAGAACAGGAGGCGACAAGTTAAAGCTTTCCCTGCTGGAAATATTTTTCTTTTCCGTGTTTCAACAAGAATTTGATAAAGATATCGGCGAGGTTAGAGAGGAGAGGAGGAAGCAGAGAGAGTTTGAAGCAGATGGTACCTGAGGGAAGGAAGAGATGCATTAGGCACCTTGTGGGGAAATTTATGGGGGACGGTGTTCCTGGCATGCGTCCATTCTGATTACACGTGTTTTTAAATCGCATGATGTTTTTAAGCAAATAAATGTTTCAACGGCAGATCGTGTCTTTCCTTTTCCTGTCCGTTCTTCGAAACCCTGGCTCAGTGTGGGCGATGTCCCTGGGGTTTGCCACTAGTCTTACTTCGTTTCTAACAGGGCGAGGATTCGGATGCGCCTGTACCTAGGAGCATGCCCAGAACTCTCCAGCAGCTTTGCTGTTGTTCCTCTGATGTTTTCTTCTGCCCACCCCCCACTCTCCTTATTTTAAGTAAGGGAGGATTGGCAATGGGATTTTTGTGATATAAAAGCGAACCATTCTTCTGGGCCAGCCACCAGCATTTCTGAAACGGTGCTCAAATGGCTAATTTTTAAAATCATTTAGTTCAGCATGCAGCGAAAGGCGGAGGATTCCCAGTGGCCGGCTTGGTGAACTGTTCTGAACTAAACACATTGTGTAACCAGGGCCAGGGAGGCAATGAACATCTTCAGCCCCCAAGTATCCCCTTCCCCCCCACGGGGCAATCAGTAATGGGAATTGTCACACCATAAATTAGTGTTTTTTTTCCTCTTTAAACTTTACCTAAAAGGAACTTCAGGTTACACACTCTCGTGTGTCTTATTATTATTATTTGCAGTTTTTGGCTGGGGCTGGGTTTAACCCACCACCTCCGGCATACAGGGCCGGTGCCCTACTCCTTTGAGCCACAGGCGCTGCCCCTCTTGTGTCTTATTTTTGTGAGAGTCATTTACATTATTGTGGGGAGTTGTGCACCATCCTTCTTAACTCTGTGGAACATTCAGGATGTGACTATGCCACAGTTACTTCTTCATCCTACTGCTAAGGGGCATTTAGGGAGCTTTCAGTTAGGAGCTCTTATAAATACTTCTAAATGTGCAAGGAACAGTCCAGACATTCAGTCCCCAACCCCTGGGCCGCAAACTGGTACTGGTCTGTGGCCCATTAGGAACCAGGCTACACAGCAGAAGGTGAGTGGTGGGTGAGCACGTAAAGCTTTACCTGTATTTGCAGCCACTTTCCATGGCTCATATCACTGCCATGTTCCAGCTTCTGTCACATCCCCAACACCCCCCAACCCGTGAAAAAACTGTCTTCCACGAAACTGGTCCCTGGCACCAAAACGTTTGCTCCAGGTCATATCTTTTGGTGAACGTTCGAATGTACTGGAGACTTTTATTTCTTTTTTCAGAGACAAAGTCTCACCCTGTCACCCTCAGTAGCCTCCAACTCCTGGCCCCAGGCAATTCCCTTGCCTCAGCCTCCCATGCAGCTGGGACCACGATGCTCCATCATTTTTTGTTGCAGTTGGTGGGGGCTGGGCCTGAACCCGCCACCTTCGGTACATGGGGCCAGCGCCCCATTCACTGAGCCACAGGCACCGCCCAGAGAGTTTTATTTAAAATCATGAAAATTTCATTGGCCTCCTCTTTCAAATGATTCAACAGATCCTCATTGCCTTAAAGATAAAGACCAAATGGCCCTCCAAACTCCTGGAAATCTGGCCTCTGCTCATTTCTGTACCCCAACAACAGGCATCCGAAGTGCAACTGTGTGCAAAGGGCAGGGAGAGAGTATCAGCAACAGAAGTACCAGACAATAGAGAGGGGTGGAGACTGTAGCAAATCAGACGGACAAGGAGCAGCAGTCATTTGTCCTTGGCTCACAGTTGACACCTGCAAATGTGGGCCCAGTGTGTCCATATTTTTCCCTTTTTATTATATTATTTATTTATTAATTTTGAGATCGGAGTCTCATTCTGTTTGCTGCCCTGGGTAGAGTGCTGTGGTCTCTTCACGGCTCACAGCAACCTCAAATTCTTGGGTTCAAGTGATTCACTTGCCTTAGCCTCCCAAATAGCTGAGTCTATAGCCACTTGCTATAACGTCCAGCTAGTTTTTCTATTTTTAATAAAAACCAGGGTCTCACTCTTGCTCCGGCTGGTCTCAAACTCCTGAGCTCAAGAAATCTATCCTCCTTAGCTTGCCAGAGTGCTAGGATTACAGGCGTGAGCCACCACTCCCGACCCAGATTTTTCTCATTTTAAAAATTAGTCGGAAGTTCGTTAACTTCCACATTAACTATTTTAAAAGATGTTTTAACATGGGGGGCGCCTGTGCTCAAAGGAGTAGGGTGCCGGCCCCATATGCCGGAGGCGGCGGGTTCAACCCCAGCCCTGGCCAAAAACTGCAAAAAAAAAAAAAAGAAAAGATTTTTTAACATTACATGAGACCCCCAAATACATGTCCCAGGTAAGCATCTGACCCTCAAATCAGCATTTTAGAGCCACTGGCTTTAGTTACCCTTCTTGACTATTACATCTTATTACCCCCAATGCTGCATACGAATTGCTCAAGATTCCTCAGGCTCCTGTGTCCTCACTCATGGGCTTTGCATTTCACATCCATATTGCTGGGAACACTTTATCTCTTGTAGATTCTCACTTACTCAGCACCGCGTTCCACCAGAAAGTCCCATCTGAATCCTTGAAGTGAATAAAGGGATTTGGGGGTGTGTTCTTAAGGCATTCTGCCTTGTCATCAATGTAGCATCCACCATAGTGCCCAGGACTTAAATAGGCCCAGGCTTATAGAAGGTGCTCAATACAGAGTGAATGATGAAATACTACTGTGTAACTGGACTGGTACTTACGTGTCTGTCTCCCCTGTAAATACCAAAATGGATCCTGACACTCCTCAGCTTAGAAACGTATCCCAAAGTCCTGACAATTTCAACAACAACTGTTACAATCTCAAATGCTCAGGGGGTCATGGCGAGTGAGCAGTGAGTGAGGCAGGCTAAGGGTAACAATAGGGAGTGGTAGAGACTGTAGCAAATTGGAGTGTGCCTGAGACAGCCTTGATTGGAGGGAGAGGACCTTACCTCCATTGCTCATCATGATTCCTGGAACATGGTGGGTCTTCCTTAAATATATCCTACCTTCTTTTTCTGACAAAAAGCAATGTCTCCCTGGATTTTCTAGGGTCAGTGACAATTCACTTGTGGGCTACAGCATGGGTCCCGTCCCCACTCCAGCATGGCATATACTGAAACAGAAGGGGCATTGGTAATACAACTAAGGACAGGAAGAGATAGACACCCTTGGCCTAACAGCATGTAGGGGATGGGGGAGAAGGACTAGAAGCCATTGCTGGAGCCTTGATATCTTCCAGGGATGAATAACCGAAGGAGCTGAATTGTTGACAGCCTACAGTGGAGGCAGAGGAGATTAGTGGGGAACCCTGGTGCGGTGAGAAAAGAAACAGAGAGAACTGAGGCATGGGGGAGGGGCAGAGGCGGGACCGGAAGATGAAGAAACTGACGCGTTGCTTTGGAAGAGAAAGGCCTAGAGAGGTCTCGGAGGATGTGGCTTTTGAACTGAGTACTGAGGAGGAACAGTCAGGTCTCAGGGATGAATGCCACAGTCAGAGGGAGCCTCAGAACAAAGGCTCCGCACGTTGGGGGAACAGAAATAAAAGCCAGAGGAACTGGGGTCGTGGGGAGGAGGTGAGGCCTGAGCAACACCCTGGGGTTGGCTCAGAGCCTCAGTGGCAGCTGCTGTGGAGTGTAGATATTATTTTAAGTTAGGCAGGAACTTGCTAATTCTGCATTGCAGCTCTCTGCTTGGCTGGTGACTCAGCGGTCCCCCCACCCCTTTTTTCTCTGATTCCTGGCTTCTGTTCTGGGCACAGCTCACGCTCTCTTTCCCAAGCTTGGACCCCACCCAGCCCTACTGAATCATCCTCTCTGGGGGAGGAGCCCAGGCTTGTGTAAATTACTGAAGCTTGCGTGTCACCCTGATCGGCGCTCAGTGTGGGGACAAATACACCCCTGCTCTTCTCCTTCTCTGTCTGTCTTTACCAATATGTACAATTATCTATTACCTATGTACCTACCTATTCGCCCTACCTATCTATAATCTATATACAAACTATCTTCTTGCCATTTATTATCTATCAGCTATCTATCCACCGTTCTTCTACCTTTTTATCTATCCACCCACCCATCTTTAATTAAAGAAAACAAACTTGAAAAAATATTAAAATGACATCTTTATCTATCTCAGTATTACCACTTAAAAACAATAAAAAGAAATGCATGGGGAGAAAAGGATAGGTAGGTCTCATAAATGAAACAAAGACCTCATTTTGGTATTATTGGCAACACTATGAACAACTATGCACCTAAACGCTTTTGTATATTCATGTGGATTTTCTTAGGAAAAATTTCTAGCAGTGAAATTGCTTAGCCAAGGAGTATTGAGATTTAAAAGCTTGTGATACATATTGTCAAATTGTTCCCATAAATCTTATATAATTCAGAATCCCCACTTCCCGTAGAGTTTATTTATTTCCTTCTAGAAAGACAGCTGAAAGGCAAAGGATACACTGGAAAGAATTTAACTTCATAAATGTTAAACAAGGAGTTAAATGCTCTTTTGCATGAAGTAACCATAGAATAAGCAAAATTATAAAACTCAAAAGCAAAATAAAAGGGAACTGAGACACAGACTAATAAATGAAAGGCAATGAAAAATTTGCTAATGAATATTAAAAAATATATCTTCACACACATTAGTTACCAAAGAAACACAGCCATAATTGCAATAACATACTTTACTTTCAAATTTACAATTAAAGCCTATTTACCATTCTTGTGAGAGTCTGATAAAATGGACATTTATAAAATTTTGATGGAAATCTGAATTGTTACCGGCTTCATGGTGGCATTTTGACACTCTGTTTCAAAACCTTTAAAAGCATTTATATTCCTTGACTGGGTAATTTTACATCTAGTAATTTTTTTTTGAGACAGAGTCTCACTCTGTTGCCCAAGCTAGAATGCTGTGGCATCAGCCTAGGTCACAGCAACCTCAGACTCCTGGGGTCAAGTGATCCTCTTGCTTCAGCCTCCTGAGTAGCTGGGACTATAGCCATCCACCACAATGCCCAGCTAATTTTTCTATTTTTAGTAGAGACAGGGTCTCACTTTTGCTCAGGCTGGTCTCAAACTCCTGAGTTCAAGGGATCCTCCTGCCTCAGCCTCTTAGAGTGTTAGGGGTACAGGCATGAACCATTGCACCTGGTCTGGTCATTTTTCTAAAGAAATACATGTGTAGAAAATATTTTGCCACCAGCCTATTGATTGTACCATGGAAAATAATAGCAAAATTGGTACAGCCTTTATGGAAAACAGTGTGGAAGTTTCTCAAAAGATTAAAAATGGAACTACTGTATGATCCAGAAATCCCACTATAAGACATACACCTAAAGGAAATGAAATTAGTATGTGGAAGAGATATCTGCACTCCCACGTTCATCATAGAAGTATTCACAACAGCCAAGGTATAGAAGCAACCTGAGTCATCGGTGAGGAAGACCTAGATAAAGAAAGTGGGGTGTATTTATATACAATGGCCTCATGGAAGGAAGGAAGGCTTGCCATTTGTGACAATGTGGGTAAGCCTGAATGATATTCTGCTAAGTGAAATTAGCCAGACCCAGAGAGACAGACATGGCATGATCTCATTTATCTGTGGAATCTAAAAAAAATTGCACTTACAGAAATGAAGAGTAGCATGGTGGTTGCCAGGAGCTGGGGGGCTATTAGAAGACGTTGATCAAAGAATACAAAATTTCAGTTAGATGGGAGGAATATCCATTGTACAACACGCTGACTCCAGTTAACAATATATTCTTGAAAAGAAGATAATGGCAAAAGAGAAACTCCGAATCAAACTAAACATTCAACAAAAATGATCGGTTAAATACATCATAGGATGTTATAGCCTGAGAAAATGATATGGTCTATAAAACCCAAGCTACAGAAGGCAGTATGCAAAACCACGTGTACCGAGTGATTTCCATTCAAAAGAGTCAAACCCAGATTAGGCAATAGTTTTTATTTTGGAAAGTCTTGTGCAATTCAAATTTTGCATAAGTCAAAAAGATCCTTTGGAGTCACTGCACATTTAAAACTGAAAACCTTTCACTGTGTCTTTTGTGTACGTGTGACCTGACATTCAAATGTTTTCCTTCTTTTTGTTGAAGTAGCCAGGTTCACACGAAGGGAGTGAAGAGTTTCAGAATATCCCCCAGCGCCTCACTTGGTGTTAGCCACTTAGGAAATGGTTGGCAAACACTCGATGGATTTATTTGCAGGGGGAGTGTAATAGTCTGGCTGATGCTTACTCAATATTTCTGGCTTCTCGTCTTTTCTGAACGTGGTAGGCGACCTCCGACCTCCTCGTGAGTAACTTGGGATCTTGTGACTAACTCTAGCCTGTGAGTTGTGAACTTCCTGACGGGCGCATTGAATTGTCGATGTGAGATCCACCAGAGATCTTTTCCCTTTGCCCTGGAGGACAGAAGTATTCCAAAGGATAGTTCCTCTGTCAGTTATCCAAGTGAGGATGGCGTGGAGCAAAGCCCTTGGTTAACCCCCAGCGAACGTGTAGCATGCAAAACAGATGAACCTTTGTTATTTTAATCCACTGAGATTTGGGAGTATTTGTTACTGCAGCAACACCTAGCCCTGCATGCTCAAAATGTGACCTGCAGTACCAGCTGTATTGCTCTCGTCTGGGAGTTTGTCACAGGTTCAGAATCTTGGATGCACTCTTGGACCTAAGGAATCAGAATTTGCTTTTTAACACAGTCTCTCGGGTGATGTGCACACATTGACGATCACAGAGTTCTGTCCTAGGCCATCCTGACCGAAGGTCAGAGGTCAAGAACATACACACGGGGGCTGAAGTCCTGCAGGTAAGTCCCTCAGCTTCTCTGAGTCTCAGCTTCCTCAAGGCGAATGAAGTGATGTATGTCCCACACCTGGGTCCCAGTGAATCCTCAACAAATGTTAGCTGGTGTTAGCATCTCCAAGAGGGAATACAGGGCCACATGCCTGGACCAGAGTCTTGGCTTTCTAAAGATCTTTTCCATTACCTGTGGAATAAGAATGACATCTTCTAAAGACTCAGGACGGTGTCTAACATACAGATTCAGTAAATATTGATCAATTAGCTCACTCACAATGAGGTGCCTGTCAACCACTTAATCACCTGCAAATGGTGTGTGTATTTACTTAATTCCTCCTCTGCCCTGATCCTGCAGCTTCATGGCCTAATTCCCTGATCCTTGCACCAGGAGACCTCCCCGGGCCTGACAGAAGTATTTGTGAAGGTAAGAAGAGCTGTTAGCTTCACGTTCTTTTTGTAGTATCAATGTTCTATCCATCCCGCGCCTACAAAAGGGCCACTTCCTCTAAGAATGATGGGGAAATTGTTTGGCAAACGGAAACACACATACACTCACACACATGCACACCTATGCACACACAGGCACACTCGCTTTCCATTTCTATCCAAGGCAGAGAAAGGGAAATCCCTGCGGGGACGTACCTGGGTAAACACAGTGGTGATTAGACTCTTCACCACTTTCTTTCTCTCAAGAAAGTACGACATAGTGTGTTTGTTCATTCCATCCTAAATCTTCTTGTGAGGAAGAAAATGCAGGGATTATTTGTCTTTGTGTAATATGGAAAAAATGAAGCTAAGTGGCTCCCTTAAGGCCACAAAGGACAGCGCTTACGAGGGAAGCATTTGGAGTCAGGCAGGCCTGGGAGTGAGGCTGGGGACCACCGAGGATGAACCCTGCGGCACTCTGAATGTCACGGTGAACCTCTCTAAGCCTCAGTTTCCACATTCTGCTCCTCCCGTTGGGAAGCCACCCACATACTCTGGGAAGTCAATTTTGAGTCTTTCATAAAACCAAGGGGTTGAATGCATTTATCTTTACAGAACTTTCCCTGGCATGGAGCATTAACTTATTTAATCTTCTTGCTGAGAGGAAGAAATGGAGTCAGAGAGAATCAAAGAGAGGGAAGGATGGGTGGGGCAGGGAGGCAGAGATAGTTGATGGGAAATGATTAGCATCTCATCCTATACCAAGAACAACTATAGAAAACCAAACTACACCTGGGAAACAGAAGCCCAACCTGAGACCAAGGATCGTGGACTTCTGACATGCGACCAATTGTTCCAGTTTTCTGGGGACAGAGAAGTCCTTTTCTTCCATGATGTAAGGAAGAAAGTCCCCCAGAAACTTTGGTTACCCCCATCTCTGGTTGATCCCCAAAATAATATAAACCAGCCAGAAAGGGTCGCACCTTAGGGACAGATGATGCGGCAGGTGACATAGAAGGATTTGGCTGGAAGTTACAAGAGAGGCATTGGGACCCTGGTGGGCACCGCCCCTCCCCCCATTCATGGCATTTCCCTGAGCAGAGGTTTTCAAGGATGGGACTGCTGAGAAAGGGGGTGGATCCATTTTGGGCAAGAGAGTGAGGTGGGGACAGAGTGGGAGGAACCCTTGGGGCAGAAGCTCTTTAGAAGATGGGTATCAACTAGCAAAACTTTGGCTCAGCGCCTGTGGCTCAGCGGGCTAAGGCGCCAGCCATGTAATCCTGAGCCGGTGGGTTCGAATCCAGCCCAGGCCCGCCAAACAACAATGACGGCTGCAACCAAAAAAAAAAAAAAAAAAAAAAAAATGGCCTGGTGTTGTGGCAGGCGCCTGTAGTCCCAGCTACTTGGGAGGTAGAGGCAGGAGACTCGCTTGAGCCCAGGAATTGGAGGTTGCTGTGAGCTGTGAAGCCATAGCACTCTATCCAGGGTGACAGCTTGAGGCTCTGTCTCAAAACAAAACAAAACTAGCAAAACTTTAAGAATAAATTTAAAATACTAAATCATGAATGAATTAGGAGATACCGTTTAAGAATCATGTGATCAGAGAGGCAAAGGAGGCTTGCGCTTGCCTGCTATCCCCTCCTGGCAGGGAAAAACCCAACAGAGCAACTTCATCACACCGAGTCCTTCACGCTCCGGCAGGCAAGTGATAAAATTATCAGATGAGGTCCTGTCTCCCACAGTCCCTTCCACCAAGTGTGCCGTGTCTGAAATAATGAAGGCGGCTTGATTAAATGTTCGCTGGCTGCAGCCACTGTGCTAATTCGGAGATGGGCTTATTAGTTTAATGACCGCTCCAAATCATCAGAATTCATTAGCATGAGCGCAGCGGTTTCGCTCAACATCAGCCCAAGGCTCTGGGTCGCCCTTGTCGCCATTTCTCTATTTATATCACTCCTGCTTCTGGGAGAGGACACTGAGGGTGTATGTGTGACAGTGTGACAGTGCACGCTTGCGTGTGTCTATGTGCAAACCTTCACGTGTGTGCGTACAACTGAGACTTTCTATTTGCTCTCTCTGCCTAATGATTTTAGCTTCTCTTGCTCAAAGAACAAGTTGATGTAGCCTTTTTCTACTTTCAGCACATCCATACATATGCAAAGAGGAATTCTGGAAGTGTTTGGGTAAAATATTCTTTTCCATTAGACTAAGAAGGGTAAAACGCAAATTTCTCTTTTACTCAAAATCTCTACATCACCACCCATCCTCCACCTGCTTTGGGGGGCTCTGATTTTATCTTCTGCATAACCTTCCTCTCTACACACACAGGCTTCCTTGCTGTTCCTCAAGCAGGCACCAGGTCTGATTCCTACCCCAGGACCTTTGCACTGGTTGTCCCTCTGCCTGAATTACTACTCCCCAGGAGAGCAGCGTAGGGTGCTCCCTCACCCCAAAATGTTCCTTCAATGTCACCATAAGGACACCTATTCTGACCATCCTATTTAAAACCACAACCTTCCCAATCCCTCTCCATGCACTTCACCCTGCCTCATTCATTCCTACCAAACGCAGGATGTAATTGACTGATGGATTCTATTCAGTGCCTGGCGCCCGATGCACCTGTAATGGCTATTGTTGCCTGTTTCATTTACTATTATACCTCAGTGTTTAGAACTACCAAATCATTGGTGCTCATCAAATGATTGTGGAATGAATAAATGAAAGAACATATAAATGAATGAATGGCATCAGCATACAAGAAAATGAGGATCAAACTGTTTAACATAGACTTCATGTTATTTTCTTAGTTATTGTGTTAAGACATTTATATTCTGCAGTTAGTAATTTTGTCCTGTACCCTTCTTTTTTTTTTTTTTTTAATTTTTGTAAGACAGAATTTATTCACAGAAAAGAAAGAAAAGAATACAGAAAACATTAAGGCATCTGTTAGAGGGAGAAAATTCTAGTGGGGAGAGAGAAGCTCTCTCCGTTTCTCTCCC
>CAUYON010087194.1:0-34765 GCA_963573935.1 Arctocebus calabarensis
GAGAAGAATGTGTATTCAGTTTTGTTGGGATGAAATGTTCTGTAGATGTCTGTTAAATCCAAATGTTGGATGGTTAAGTTTAAATCTAAAATTTCTTTGCTTAGCTTCTTTTTGGAGGATCTATCCAGCACTACTAAAGGGTGTTAAAATCTCCGACTACTATGGAGCTGAAGGTAATCAAGTTGCTCATGTCTGTTAGCGTTTCTCTTATAAATTGAGGCACATTCTGGTTGGATGCATAAATATTAATAATTGAAATCCCATTATATTGAGTAGTACCTTTAACAAATATGGAGTGTCCATCCTTGTCCTTCCTTAGTTTGGTTGGTTTAAGGCCTATTGTATCTTTAAATAGGATTGCTACACCTGCTTTTTTCTGCTTTCCATTTGCCTGGAATATAGATGACCATCCCTTTACCTTGAATCTATATTTATCTTATAAGATAAGATGAGTTTCTTGTATGCAGCAGCTATCTGGCCTGAGTTTTTGTATCCAGTCAGCCAATCTATGCCTCTCTAGAGGACAATTTAAACCATTCACATTTATAGAAAATAATGATAAACCTTCAGAAAGTCCAGTGGACATTTTTAATCCTTTCAGCACTGTAGAAGTTGGAATTTGATAAAAAGTTTCTGGGTGAGTTTACTTTTATGAAGGGTTACAATGTTAATTATGGAGAATAGGTCTGAGAATATCTTGGAGAGCTGGTTTAGTGACAGCAAATTTCTTCAATATGTGGATGTCATTAAAGTATTTAATTTCTCCATCATAAATGAAACTCCATTTAGCTGGGTATAGGATCCTAGGTTGAAAGTTATTTTGTTTTAGGAGATTGAAAGTCGATGACCATTCTCCTCTAGCTTGAAAGGTTTGATCAGAGAGATCTGCAGTTATTCTAATATTCTTCCCCTTGCAGGTGATGGATTTCTTATGCCTTTCTTCTTTCAGAATTTTCTCCTTCATATTAACTTTAGTGAAATTATGAAGTGCCTGGGGGATGACTTATTTGGATTGAGTCATGCTGGGTTCTGAAACTGTCTGCTATCTGAATTTCAGAATCTTTTGGCATGTCTGGAAAGTTCTGATTCATAATCTCATAAAGAAGAGAGTCTGTGCCTTGTGACGTCACTTCGTCATTTTCAGGTATCCCTATAAGGCGAATACTGGTTTTCCTTAAGTTATCCCAGAGCTATCTGAGGGAATGATCCATTTTTGCCTTCCATTTCTCTTCCTCTTTGTAGGTTTGGGAGTGTTTGAAAGCTTTGTCTTCAATGTCAGAAATCCTTTCTTCTGCTTGTTCTATTCTGTTGCTGAGGGAGTCTACTGTGTTTCTCAGATCTTTAGGGGTTGCAACTTCTTGTCTCAATGTGTCAAAATCTTTGGTCTTTTTGTCTTTGAATTCATTCAATTCTTGAGACATCTTTTGGGTCATCTTTTGGATTACTGCTTGAAATTCTAATTCCATCTTTTCCTCCATTCTGCTGATCTTATTTGCTATCCAGACTCTGAATTCAATTTCTGACATCTCAGCCATTTGCTTATGCAAGGGATCTTGTATCTACCTTGTCGTTCCTTGGGGGAGTTTATCTACTCTGATTATTCATATTGCCAGAGTTTTTCCATTGATTCTGCCCCATGATTATTTTTCACCATTTCCTCTGGCAGTCCTCAGAGTTAGGGAAGCATCTTTCTAAGATTGGACCCTGGCAGGATCACTCTATTATTGGAAGATATTTGGAGACAGTGACCTAGTGTAGCTCCTCTGGGGCTGCCCCAGCCAGGGAGTTGTGGCTGTGTGAGCAGCTCCAAAGTGGAGCATGTCACACATGGGTCCAACAGCAGGGCTGGGGATGGTGCCCATGATTCTGGAAATGCCTGATTCCAGTGGCTTTGGCAGTGAGAGTGGCGAAGGGCTCTGCAGAGAGGTAGGGAGGGCCTTGGATGGAGGGCGAGGGTCATGTGACTTCTCCAGTCCCTGGGCAGATGGACAGGCTGGTGAGGAAGCAAGGAGGCCACTGGTGGGAGGACACGAGTTGTGCAGCTACCATAGACCCTGGCTGGGGCAGCACTGGCCAAGGCAGGCTGGGGGTCTTGGCAGTGTGGCCTGTGGCAGAGTCCTGTGTGTTTGCTGGAGTCCTAGGAGTGGGGCAGGCCTGGGTATCGAGGCAGCACGCCTCCTGGTGGGGTCTCTCACATCTGCCGATATCGCAGGCAGGAGGCGGGCCTGGGTCCCGATGCAGCACTGCCGTTGTGGGGTCACTCCTGCCCGGCCCACGGTGGGGTCGCTCCCACCCACTGCAGCCCCTGGAGTGGGGCAGGCAGGGTGCCGAGAAAGTACATCCCGCAGTGGGTTGTTCACGCTTGCTGGCATCTCTGGGGTGGGATAGCCTGAGTGTGGAGGTGGCATGATTCCCAGCAGGGTCACTCACATCCTCCAGGGTTTCAGGTAGGAGGCGGGTTTGGGTCCCGAGGCAGAAAGGCCCATGGCGGAGTCACGCCTGCCCACCGCAGCCCCTGGAGTGGGGCAAGCCTGGGTCCCAATGCTGCACGGCCTTGCAGCGAGGTTGCTCCCACCTGCCACAGACCTTGAAGTGGGGCGGACATGGCTACAGAGAAAGAACAGCCCATGGTGGTCACTCATGCCCACCGGTGTCTCTGGGGTTGGGCGGGCCTGAGTGTTGAGGCAGCTCCACTCCTGGCGGGGTCTCTCATGTCCGCTGGTGTCACGGGCAGGAGGTGGACCTGGGTCTGGCAGCAGCATGGCCAGTGGTGGGGTCCCTCTGGCCCTGGAATGGGGCAGGTCTGGGTCCTGAGGCTGCACGGCCCACGGCAGGTTGCTCTGGCCGGCCTCAGCCCCTAGAGTGGGGCTGGCCAGGTCCCAAGGCTGCACAGCCTGTGGCGGGGTCACGCCCACCTGCTGCAGCCCCTGGAGTGGGGCGGGCTTGGGTGCTGAGCCAGAGTGGCCTGCGGTAGGGCCATACAGTATGGTTCCTGGCTGTGGTTGGCCATTGGGGAGGGGAAGGCCCAATGCACCCCCGGAATACCCCGCTGGGTGACTCACTTGGTCCAGCAGACAGAGAGTGGAGGTGCTGCTCGAGAACCTCCTCCCCCAGTCTCAGCAGGGGTTAGGCTTCTAATTTGTCAGGTAAGGGGGGAAGGGCATACTGGAAGTTTAGAATGGTTGGGAAAACTTTAGTTCAAATTTTTTGCCTAACTAGAGAGTATTCAGAGTCACAGCAGGGGAGTAATCCCCACTTCCCACAGCACTCTCCCGTGGGGTGGGACAAGAGGTCCACAGTTCACTATTTGTCTGTAGAAAGCCTGCAGGAGTGGACAAAGAAAAAAAAAAGAAAGGAAACAGAAAGCAAAAAATACCACAGCTTTCTTGGGGGAGGGGATGAATACTTTTCCTTTCAGATGAATTTTGTACCAGAAGCTTGCTTTCTTAGAGTCGTAGCTTTCCTCAGCAGAGGTGATCTGCAGCTATCACTTCTCTCTCGCCTGGCTCCCAGTCTTCAGCTCATTTGGGCATTTTCTGGATATTATCCTTTTCCTTGGTCAGGAGCCTCTCTTGGGAGCCACTTCTAGTTGGCCATCTTGCCCCTCCCCCAAAAGTTCATTCATTTTTAAAGCATTTTTATACATCATATGTCTGTCCCTTCAGAAAATATTTTCTAATATGAACATTGTATTGTTTCCAAAAGGATAGCCACTGAGGTCTGGAGACAGTTTGTCAATGTATCACCAACTCAGTAGTAGAACATGATTTTTAAATTGTTGCCAGATTTTTTTGTAGTGCTTCCTCCATCCTCTTACTTCTGCATATTATTTTCCCATAACACAATACATAAATGCAGGAAGAATGCAGACCGAAGACCCCATTCTTAGCAGGGTAGGGCACCCCCAGAAAAAGGGAAAATTAAAAAGTAAGCTGAAGGAGTTGGAACAAAGAAAAGTCAGCTTGTTTACCTTTAAACTAAATTTCTTATCTGAACAAGTTTCCGGCCTTTCCTGAAATTGTGGCCTATTGGGGATACAGCTTACATAAATACCCTGCTGAGTCGGGGAACACTCTGAGGAAGAAAATGGTCATAAAAGGGGTTATGACAAAACCTAGAATAGAAACACCTTTAAGGTCATTTCCTGCCTATTAAACAGACAAAGCAGATACCCATTGTGGAGATTTGCATTTATGGTTAAAAGGTCTTGCACTCCTTATGGTAGAGGGAAATCCTCTGTGGTGGTGAGGAGAGGAAAATGCCTCCATCCCATAGATTCCTCGGAGGAGTGGGGTTTTACTCCACAGTGAACTAGTGGAGCTTAACACCTCCCTAGGAATCTGTGAGAGTGACTCCAGACAGGAGGCTTTCCCTACACAAGGCTCAAGTTTCAGATGCTCCAAAACTGCTCAATCCGTAAAGTTTAATAATAACAATAGGAGCTGATCACTCACTCAAACAAACTGCTGATGTCTTTGTTCCCTCCCTCAGCTTACTACCTGGGCAAAGAGGTTTCAATAAAGCTGTGTGGAACAAAGACTTGGGGCCACTTGCAGGAGCCCATGAACAACTTTTGAAAATTCTAGTCTGTGTCTGAATCGTTGTTCCTAACTTTATATTTCTTCAGTCAGTTGCACCAGTTCCACAGGTCTTACCAGACCCTGCCCCTGGGTTGGGACCCTGACACATAAATAATGTGAATAATTTATATAGAAAGTTTTAAAAAATTAAAAAAAAAAAGAAAGGAAGGTAAAAACATTTGAAAGTTTGAGAGGTTGCAAATACAAACCAAGGTCATTACAAATGTTGAAAACATACGTCCTTGACATAATCCAAGATGACTGGACATCAGCTATGCTGTCCCCATGAAATTATGTGGTTACTGCACATAAGGTTAAAATGCAATCAAATATCACACATTCTTCCTTATTTCTCCTAAGTAAGCCCTAGACACTTTAAAGTTACATTACTGGGCTCTGATAATGGATTATATACTTTCTAGTGAATATTTTATTATAAAAGCCCTGTTTGTTAAGTGACTTTTAGAAAAATGAGGAAGCACCACTGTGCCATTTGTACTTCACTGGGATATGCTGCCCAATGTTGAAATACCAGTTTTCTTGACTCGTATGGGCATGAATTCATTTCTCTTGCTAATATAACAAATTGCCACCAAACTAGCAGCTTCAAATAACATCTATCTATTATCTCAGCTTTATAGGTCAGAGAAGTCCAGGCATAGCTCATTGTTCCTGTTTTCATGAGGACAGGGTTATGGGGAGGACCGCATTCCTCCCTGGAGTTTCCAGGGGGAGAATCTGCTCCCAGGCTTCTTCAGGTTGTTGGCAGAATTCACTTTGTTGTCGCTGTAAGACCATAAGGTTCATGTTTCTCTGCTGGCTGTTGGAGAGGGGTATTTTTGGCTTTTGTAGGCTGTCTCCATTCCTTAGGTCATGGGTTTCTCCTGTCCTCTGTCTTCAAAAACAGCAGAGGTGGCAAGAGTCCTTCTTACGTTTCAGGTGTCTCTGACCCCCCTTTACCTGCCTCTTCTCTTCTCTGCTCTCCCACTGCATCTTTTTGACTGACTTTACACCTCCTTCTATGCTTAAATGTCTGTGTGATTACATAGAGTTCACTAGGATAATCCAGGATAAGATCTTTATCTTGAAATCAGTTGACCAAAAATCTTAATTTCATCTGCAAGTCTCTTCATAGAAGTACCTCTATTACTGTTTTATTGACTAATCAGGGAACAAAAGTATTGGTTGTTAAGTCTTTAGAATTCTGTGTGAAACAACATCTTAAAGTCTTAACATAAGTGCACTTTTATTCTTAATTCTTTATTTCCAACTTTCAAAGATCAGGTTACTCACTAAGACAAACTCTTTCTGATACAATACCAGAAACATGAAACTAGCTAGACATTTTCCTGAAAATAACATGGTGGACAGAACTCATCAAGGTTCAGACACACCTATGAAGCCACCTTTCCACCTTATGTGTTCATAACTTCATTTATTTTCAAAACCTTATACATGCAATGTATCAGGGTAACTAAGCATGATCTATATACTCAAACATAAGAATAAGTACATACTGAAATCTTAAAATATAAGGGCCCTCTAAAGACTGAATGTAAAACCAATTCACAAAAGGCAGATTTAAAAAAAATTAGTGATTTGTCAGGTACATGAACAGATTTGTTACACAGATATATCACATAGTGGTAAACACTGGGCTTTTTGTGTAACCTTCACATGTTTAGTGTACATAGTACCTATTAGGTAATTTCTCATCCTGCTCTCCTGAGTCTCCAATGCTTATCATTTTACTCTTCATGTCTATGAGTAATAATCATTTAGCCCCTGCTTACAAGTGAGAATATGTGGTATTTGATGTTTTTAAGTTATTCCATTTAAGATAATGGCATCCAATTCCATCTATGTTGCTGCAAAAGACATGAACTTCATTCTTTTTGTGGCTGAGTAGTATTTCTTAGTGTACACATATCTCATTTTCTTTATTCAATCATCAGCTAATGAACACTTAAGTAATTTTATTCTGTATCTTTTCTAAGGTGATTAGTGCTACAATCAAAATAGAAGTACAGATATCTTTTTGATATAATGATTATTTTCTAGATGCCCAGTAGTGGAACCACTAGATCACATAGTAGATATACTTTTAGTTCTTTGAGAAATCTCTGTGATGTTTTCCATAGAACTTGGATTTATTTAAATCTCACCATAATTTATGTGCAAACTTACCAACATCTATTGATCTTTGACTTTTTAGTAATGACCATTCTGCCTGGAAAAGATGATATCTCATTGTGATTTAAACTTGCATTTCTCTGGGAATTAGTGATGAACATTTTTTTGTGTTTGTTGGCCATTTGCATGTTTTCTTTTAAAAATGCCTATTCATGTCTTTTGCTCACATTTAATGAGGTTATTTGTTTTTTCCTTGTTCAGCAAACGAAAAAATGTGATTCACTACAAAAAAAGAATTAAAAACAAAAACCATGTGATTCCCTCAATGGATGCAGGAAAAGTATTTGATAAAATTCAACATCTCTTCATGATAAAAACCCCCCAATAAACTAGGCATAGAAGGATACCTCAAAATTATAAAAGCCATATATGACAAACCCACAGCCAACATTATGCTGAATAGGGAAAAGTTGAAAGCATTCTGCTTAAGAACTAGAACAAGACAAAAATGCTCACTTTTACCATTTCTAGTCAACAGAGTACTGGAAATCCTAGACAGAGCATGAGAAAGAAATAAAGGGCATCTAAATAGGAAAAGAGGAGATCAAACTATTTGTTTTGCAATGATATGTGTATAATCTTATACTTAGAAAACCCTAAATATTCTTCCAAAGACTCCCAGATTTAGTAAGTGAATTTACTAAAATCTCAGGAGAGAAAATCAACACACTGAAATCAGCAGTACTTTTACACCCCAGTAACAACCAAGCTCAGAACAAAATCAGGAACTTAATTCCATTCATAATAGCTACAAAAAAAAAAAAAAAATACCTAGCAATATATTTAACCAAGAAGGTGAGAGATTTCTACAAGGAAAATTGTAATCATAGATAACACATGTAAAAAATTGAAAAATATCTCATGTTTATTAATTGAAAGAATCAATACTGTTAAAATGACTGTAGTGCAGAAAGCAATCTATAGATTCAATATAATTCCTATCAAAGTATCATTTTTTGCAGATTTAGATGAAACAACTCTCAAGTTCATAGGAAGCCAAAAGTTGACCCTGAATAAATGAAGCAATCCTAAGCAAAAAGAACAAAATTGGGGACATCACATTGCCTGACTTCAAATTATACTAGAAGGCTACACTAACAAAACACATGACATTGGGATAAAAATAGATACATTTACATGGAATAGAATAGAGAACCCAGAAATATAGTGACCTATCTATAACCAACTGATGTTTGACAAAATAGATAAAAACAGACCAGAAAAAGGACATCTTGTTCAATAAATGGTGCTAGGAAAATTGGGTATCTATATGCAGTAGAATGAAACAAAAATTAACTCAAGATGTATTAAAGACTTAAATGTAAGCTGGAACTATGAACATTATCAAAGAAAACCTAGGAAAAAATCTGTTGGACATTGGCCTAGGCATAGAATTTATGACTAAGACCCCAAAAGGAAATGCAATAAAAATAAACAAATGAGACTTAATTATGCAAAAGGTAGATTAATTGGAGAAAAGGTATTCCAATGTATCTAATGTAGATATGAGAAAGCTGTTATAATCATGGTCTAAGGATACAGGGGAAACTGTCCACTTTTAAGTTTAGCTTCAGTTAAATGTAGATAGTTGTGTAGAAATATGATTGGACAAAAGGGGTATGATCTAATGACTGAGTTAGGAAACCAAGCAATCCCTATCTGTCTAGATGGTTCTTTGCTTCTCTGAGCATGCATTTCTTCCTTCCATTATGGAGTAGGACCTTCACTGGGATGGGGGTCTGATGACTCACCATAAAACAAAGTAGGACAAAAAATTTCTTTATGGCCAGTTTTACAAAGAAAGGCAGAGGGAAAATTAGAGTATTATTTTTAGGTTTTATAACTGGCTTCAGGGAAAAGGGGTTTTGATTTCTAAGATCTGCCTTAAGAAAGAGGGAGTCTAGTTTCTACAGCTAGCCTGAGAGGAGAACAAAGGGCCAGAGACAGGAGCCCTTTGTTCCTGGAGAAGGTCTAAGAGAAACAGAGAAGCAGCGCCTGAGTCCTTCACTTGAGGGTATTGTTTTTGAACCCCAACAAAAACAACTATTGACAAGAACAAGTGCTTACCAATAATGAGTGCCAAAGTACTTTTCTGTGATCTGCATAATGACTCATCAGAGATGATCTCAGCATTATCAAGTGTCTTTTTTGGAGTCTGATACTTCTATTACTTTCAATTGCTCCTTTTGGAGTCATTCTATCTGGTGATAAGGGAATTTGCTCCACAAGCCAATTACACATTGAAAGTTAACTCCTGTAGTAATATTGTAGTTCTTTCACTTATGACAGAAAAACATTATTACCACTCAAAAAACCTGATTTGATTAACACTATAGCCTAGTTTCCCAATGTGAACACTCTCATAGGCAGAATAAAACTGCAAGTGATAAGGAAGCAAGGCTTCTTACAAGTTGGTGAAGTTCTATCCCATTCACTTTACCTTACATCTACTTGGATGGAGACAGTTGCAGACAATGAGAGGGCCCTGAAAGATGACAGAGCCACAATATCTAAGCAATCTATGTTACTGAATGTCTGCATGGGGAAGGCCTCTTGTCAATCAGAAATACCTGTCTTAGGTAGGCAAGCTAGAAATACACTTAAGTGGTGTTTAGACCCTGATACCTCTTGGCTTTATTATTTTCAGCAGCTGGTGTTACCTATGTATCCTACATTCATCTTACTTAGAGTCACAGTGTAAAATTCATGTTGTAAGTTCTCTAATCCCTGGCTCTTTAGATTACATAAATCCATCCTTCTCAATATTTTTTTGAAGGATATTCTTTATGCTGTAAAAGTCAAGAGCATATTTTGAAACTCAGAGCAAATATTTTAAAACAAAAACTATGATTTTTTGTGTATTCTTTCCACTGGAGCAAAATATTTTAACCTCTTTTTTTCCATTTTAATAAACAAATGTCTATAAAGCAAAAAGAATAATTTAAAGCAGCAAATGAAATAGACATGGGTAAAAATACTGAAATATTTTACTTGGGAGGCTGAGGCAAGAGAATCCTCTAAGCCCAGGAGTTGGAAGTTGCTGTGAACTGTGTGACACCGCAGCACTCTACTGAGGGTGATGAAGTGAGACTCTATCTCTACAAAAAAAAAAAAAAAAGAAAGAAAAATACTGAAATATTATTCTCTTGTACAACTCAATAGAACACAATGCTCCTGGCCTCACAGAAAAAAGCAGTACTACTTATGACGTGCTTTCTCAAAGATAGAGCCAACTCTTATGACAAATAACAGATCCTTATTTTTTTAAAAAATCAACCATTTGGACTCATATAGAATAACATTCCAGAACAAAAGTAAATGATCAATGTTTTAAGCTTTTTCATATTAAAAAAATGTTGTTATTAGGAACAATGTCCAGAGTAAATACTTTTCCTGATTTAAAGTGTCCTCTAAAGTCAATTAATTTTTAGCTAATCCATAGCTTATAGAAGAGGGATTTTTAGACAATCAAATATTTTCCAAAGAAAACAAAGCAAATATTATTTGTAACCATGGTGATAGCTTATTTAAATTTGGTCTTTAACATTATTTCAGATTTATAATTATTTACAAATCATGTGGTTTTTTTTTTTCAGGAGTCAGTGAACATTTTTGCTTTCTCTATGTCGTAGGTTGTAATATATTGTGTTTTCTGTTTAATTTATTTGGAACTCTTTTTCTGGAATGGACATCAGAGCTGTCATCATACGAGGTCTGACAATTAAGTTTTGCAAGCTCATGATGGAAAAAGCGTTACATATATGGTTGCTGAATATCACTATGGTCACCTTCAAAATACTTTCTTTGTTGATCTGGCGACCATAATGATATTCAGCAATGAGGTAGCACTTTTTCTAGGATGAGTTCTCAGACTTAATTGTCCAACCTCATACAAAGGCTAGATAGATAAAAAACAAGACTCAAGTATGTGTTATCTGTGAGAAACCCACAACACCTTTAAAGACATACATGGATTGAAAGTAAAGAGACAGACAAAGATATTCCAGGCAAACAGAAACCAAAAAAGAGTAGGAGCAGGTATACTTCTATGAAATAAAATAGTTATCAAAAATGTGTAAAAAGAGACAAGTCAGAGCATTAATAAAGATGGTAAATTCAGTAAGAGGATGCAACAATTCTAAATATATGCAAATGCACCCAACATTAGAATACCCATAAACATAAAGCAAATATCATCAGAGCTAAAGAAAGAGATAGACCCCAGTACAATAATTATTGGAGACTTCAGCACTATACTTTCAGCACTGGACACATTATTCAGACAGGAAATCAGTACAGAAACATTGGGCTTAATCTGCAATATAGAAAAAATAGACCTTTGCAGAACATTTTATCCAATAACTACAGAGTACACATTCTGCTCTGAGGAATCACAAGACTTACAAAACAATTCTGAAAAAAGTAAAAAACATTGATATCATATCAAGTATTTGCTCTGATCACAATAAAAGTAGAAATCAATAACAAGAGGAAAATTGGAAAATATACACACACATTCTAGGAGTCCTGTATCACCCTAATCCCAAAACCAGACACAGACACAACAACAACAACAATAACAACTATAGGACAGTAACTCTGATGAACATAGATAAAAAAATCTTCGACAACAACAAAAAGTCTTCAACAAAATACTAGCAAACTAGTATTCAATGAAACATTGAAAAGATTATTTATTATGATCAAGTGAGACTCATCTCAGGCATGCAAGGATGGTTCAACATAGGCAAATCAATCAATATGATATATCATATTAACAGAACAAAGAACAAAACTATATAATCATTTCAATTAATACTGAAAAGGTATTTTATACTCTTCACAAAAGACTGGGTATAGAAAGAACTTACTTTAACTAATAAAAGCTCTATATGACAGATCCACAATGAGTATCATACTGAAAGGGGAAAAACTGAAAGACTTTCCTCTAATACCCTGAACACGGCAGGGATGCCCACTTTTACCACTGCTATTCAACATAGTACTGGAAATTCTAGCTAGAGACATCAGACAAGATAAATAAAGAGCATCCAAACTGGAAAGAGAGAAGTCAAATTATCCTTGTTTGCAGATGATTTGATATTATGTCTTGCGAGACCTAAAAATTCTGCCAATTAAAAAAAAAAAAAACTAATAGAACTGATAAACGATACAGTAAAGTTGCAGGACACAAAATCATCAGACAAAAATCAGCATTTCTGTATGCTAATAGTAAATAATCTGCTATCTCTCTCTCTTTCTCTCTCTCTCTCTCTCTCTCTCTTTCACACACACACACACACACACAGAATTAGCAAATCACTGTCAAATGTTAACTTAGCTCATTGATCAGCAAAAAGAAAGTAAAAGAAGAAAGTGTACGAAAAATACAAAGGACGGCATTCTCAATATATGGGTCAGGATTCGATCATGGAAAGAGAACCACTGAGTCTAGAAATAGGAACTTAACACAGGAATTAGACATTATATGACGCAGTATTATTGCAGGAGGAATTGAAAAGATAAAAGTCCATGGCAGGGGGCTGGGAGATTCTTAACCAGCTGTTGTAAGTCACTACCCAGATCTGCGGCTGCGGACTGCAGCGGTGCTGGTGTCGGCGCTCCTGGAAGGCTGCTGCCTCTTCATACTTGCTGGCCTGTGGGTTCTCAGCCAAACGTGCAGTGGTGGACCAGGGGGCTGCGGTTCGGGAAGGTCAATGGTCAGAAAGAAGAGCAGAATTCAGAGACAGAAAGAAGAGTGAGCATCTGCTGGGAATCACAATCACCTCTGTGTTTGTTTTTCCCTGCCTCTCTGACTGTGAGGATCTTCAGGGAAGGGGGCTTCTGCTCCACTGGTCTAAATCTCATGCAAATTTCCCTTGTGCCCAGCTCCAAGTTGGAGCCTTTCAGGGAAGATGATTCTGGGAAATGCTGGAGCATACGCACAATTTCACTGTTATCTATGCTGGGTAGTATTTTTATATTTCCTATTTATAATAGGTTATTTTAAAATAAAGTCAGAAGCATTTTTTTAAGTAATGACTTTTAGAAATTATGTTAAAAATCAAAGTTAGCAGGCACAAAGCTATTAAGTTATAAAATCCTTCTGGAATCTCCTCCTGGTGATATAGCATGTTTCTCTAGTGCTTTGTACTTGGCAAACATCATTTTAAATTCTTATGAAATCCCCACAGAGTAGCGGCAATTTTCCAAAGCATTACTCTCCTGCTTTTCTAAAAAAGAGTAAGTGAAACAAGGAGAAATGTATTGGCTTATGCAACATCCGTATCAGTAAGGGCGCCCACAAGCCAGATGACAGCTCTGTCACCGGTCAATGCGGTGAGGACAATGTGCTCTGATGCAGGAAGTCAGAATAGACACCAAGGCATGGGGTCGGTTGATCTGCAATTGTAATGCTTATTTTCCTCCTTAAATGCATGGAATAGATCCATGCAATTCAGATAATTTTTGTGGAGGCTATTAAAAGCTGACAACCACGTCCCCAAACTCCGGCAATTTCCATAGCAGAAAAAGAACTCATTACACACATTAAGCCAAAAAGTGGGCTTGGGCAAGGTTTGTGACGTTGGATGTCTAAGCATGAATTTAGTTTATTTCAGTAATTCTCTGGAGCTCAATATTCAACCAGTATTATTTTATTCTTTAGTAAACAGTAGCCAGAGCTAAACAAGTTGGTTTTTTGATATGATTTGTCTTTTATACTTAGACAGCATTTACAACAACACCAAAAACAAAAAACACAAAGTAATTTGAATCGGAGAGGTAATTGGTATTGAAGACAAAGCCTTAAAACTGATTTGTAGTTAAAACACAATGACATTTTAAAATGCATTTTCAAATCTAATAGACCAGAATCTTATGTGACAAGATTCATATCAATGGAGCACTTTAAATTGGCAATTGTTATAAATCTGAAATTGAAAAATACAGTGTTTGCTTCAAAGGAAATGCTACGTTTTAGGTAGCATTTTTTTTTTTAAGGTAGCAACCTTTTTAAGGCTGAAAGTATTTTTTCTTCTATGTTTATTAAGTGGATTTAGATTGTATCATTAAAATGAAAGTAACCTGAAATATATCATCTGTAGAGATGGATGGCAAAATGCTTTAAGAGGATCTAAATTGCATATTAAAGAAACCACCTTTATTAAACTGTGGGACTTCAAGTAAAAAGGTATTACAGCAAACCTGCTAGTCAGGTTCTTACTGGCATTTTCTTTGCTGAGCAGTTGGAAATCACTACTCATTGTGCCAGTATTAAAAAAAACACCTCTACACAACTTGGCAATAGCCTTCCCTGAAGTAAAAATAACCTACATAATGTCTTAGATATAAAACACTTATTAAGAAAACTCATATTTTGAAAAGTTCAATATGGAAGTGATCCCAGAATAAACAAACTTGTTGATATATAAATTTAATCTGCTGTTTGTAAAGGACTCACCCTGCCTCACAATGACGGCTCCATATTGCCTGGTTGGTTGCAATGGCAAAGAGCATTTCGTTAACAATGGGCTGCCCTAAGCTAGATTAGACAGCTATTAGTTAGACAGTCTTCTAAAAACCTGTGTTAGATTTGCTTTTCCATTTATCAGTGTGGACTAATTCTTACTTAATTCTAAGTATTATGAAGATTAAGTGAAAAAATTCCTGAGAAAATGCCCAGCATATCAGTACCTAGTTTATCTATACTGGATGTTTATTTTCTTCCCTTATTTCTTGAGATTTATTTATTATGGCACAGTTTACAAAGTTAATTTGCTTGATTCCACGGAGTTATGCAAATATAAAAAACGTCAGTAGAAGCCCTGAAAACAAATGTCAAATTGCCTTTTTGTTTCTTTGTTTCTTTTTTTTTTGTTCCTGAGACAGAGTCAGGAACACTCTGTCATCCCGGACAGAGTGCTGTGGCCTCCCAGCTCATAGCAACCTCAAACTCTTGGGTTCAAAAGATCCTCTTGCCTCAGCCTTCCAAGTGGCTGGGACTACAGGTGCCCAGAACAAAACCCAGCTATTATTTCTATTTATTTATTTATTTATTTATTTATTTATTTAGTAGAGACAGGGTCTCACTCTTGCTTGGGCTGGTCTTGAACTCCTGAGCTCAGGTGATCCCCCTGCCTCAGCTTGCCAGAGTGCTAGGATTACAGGTAGTGAGCCACTGCACCTGGCCTTTTTTTTTTTTTTTTTTGAGATAAGTTCTAACTCTGTCACCTGGTCTAGAGTACAGTGGCATCATCATAGCTCATTGCAACCTCCAACTCCTGGGGTTAAATAATCCTCCTGCCTCAGCCTCCCAGGTGGCTGTGACATAGGCAGGCACCAGCCTGGCAAATTGTTTCTATTTTTTGTAGAGATGAGGTCTCACTCTTGCTCAGGATGGTCTCAAAGCCCTAGCCTCAAGTAATAATCCTTCTGCCTCAGCCTCCCCATGTGCTGGGCCACTGTGCCATTTATGCACCACAGTTGTGCTTCTAGTATGCCAAAATTGTTTCCCTCCAGGAACATGAAAGTTTACTTCTACAGGGTAAAAAAAAAAAAAAAAGTCATTACACTATAAGACTTCTATTTCTTATTAACTACTACCAGCACTCTGACACCTAAAATTATGTGATCGAATAGGACCCTGTAATGCATTTGTCCTAAAGTTAATTTCATGGCTTCCAACACCTCCTCTTCTTCCTCCTTACCCAGATGGCCTTCACCATGTCCTTGACTTGACTAAACTTTAGATAGGTTTCTTCCTCACCACAGTCCTCTAACCTCCCTTTCCTTAGAACATTTACTTTAGAAAATTTATAAATGGAAATTCCTTCTCTGCCCCTTTGAAATACAAACAAATCTTCTGGCCTTTTGTCCATTTTAGGGACTAGGGAATATCTTTCTCAAGGACTGGAGAGCTATCCCTCTGAAATGTAATCATGAGAGAAGACAGCCTCCTACCTCCCAATCTCTGTGGGAGGGCAGGAGCCTCGCTTGATATGCACCTATTATTAAACACAAATGTCCTAATCCCAAAGAAAAACATTTGCAAACTCAGTTACCTGGTCTAGGGTACAGTGGCATTATCACAGTAATGACTCAATATTCTGGACACACCCTATTGAGCAACTTCTCCCTCCACATCCTCCGTATCACCCTCATACTTAAAAACCCTCCCACCTTTTATTTTAGTGGAATTTATTTTTTTTTCTCTCCCCTGTTAAAATTGTGTTCAATAGAGTCTTTGTTGCCTGTTTAACTCTGTCCATTGCGATATTTATTTAACAGTTCCCTCCTACTGACTTTAAGTTCTATGGTTTATCATTACATAATACTAACATTCCTGCTAATTCCTTCACTCATTTGCTCCTCTTTTGCCCCAATCTCGAATCTGTATAATCAGTGTTTCCAATTGTTCTGGTTGGAGAAAGACACATAGCCAAGTGACTCCCTTCACTCTACTGACTAAGCTCAAGTTCAAGAAGACTATTTCACCCTTTTGCTTGCCTTAAATCCCCCACATCTGCTTTCCCACAGTTCACAAAGAATCAGAGAAAATGTCCATCAGCTCCATATTCATACAAATCTGCTCCCCACATCAGGACCCTGTCCTTTCCGCTGTGATTGTTAATAAGCAAACCATGCTCATACCTCAGCAAACCCCTCCTCATGTGGACTAAATCCCTTTCTGCTTCATCCACTCAGGAACATAGCTCTGCAAACTCTCCCTTCTCTACCCTATGTCACAACTTCCCCTGCTGTTCTCAAGCAACCCCATTCTAATTCCAAATGTCCTTCCAGACAGATTTCACTTGTGTCTTTCAGCAAGTCCTCTGAAGGCATTTACAGTTCTTCTCCCATTCTCTTTTAAAAGAGAAGCACTCCAGTCAAGATTTACTTCCTACCCACCAAAATTATTATTGTCTAGGCCTACACATAAGTAACTTTTAAGTCCAATTTTAAATTCTTGATTTGTTTGACTCATTAGCAGCATTTGGCATAATTAGTGATCTTGAGCATAACAGGCCAGACTTAAACTCCTGATCTTCATCCCACACCTGCAATTTCCAAGTTGTCATCACTTCTGCCACTGTCATTGTCATCCTGTCCTGTTGTGAGGGCATGAGGTGGAGATGAATATTAGAGTTAACCTTGATTTTTGTCTTTCTCTATTTGGCAGAGTAATCCTTTAAAAATGTAAGATATAACTTTGCACAAAATACACCGATAGCCTTCTACCCCATCTGATGTGGAAGTCACAACATCCTCCAAGGCCCTCACTACTCTGAGCTCTCCATTACCTCTCTGACTTCACTGCCTATCACTCTCTAGTCTTTTCTAGTCTGTCCTTCAAATATGACATGCATGCTCCTACCTCAGAACATTCAACTTGCATTCCTTAGAAGACTCCTGTACATCATCACTCACTCTGTCACCTTCACTGTTCCCCTGACCCCCCTATTTAAAATTGCAGCTCCACCTCTGCATCACTGCAGCACTGTCTCCTTCCCTGATTATTATTTTTAGAACACTTCTTGCCACCCGACAGAACATATATTAATGTATGCATTATCATCTCTTTCTCCCAGCTTGATAAAAGCCTGTATGGGAACAGAGACTTTTCCTTTTCTGGTACCTAGAAAAGTGCTTGGCATATAAATGTTTAAGAAAGGAAAGGAGGAAGGATGAAAGCAAAAGAGGGATTCTGTATTATCAAGAATCAACAATCTAGCTGAGTATAATTAAGATATTATCCTCTTAGCCTTCTTTTGGAAATTTCATTGCACATTTGTCAATTCTTAGGACTTGCGTAGAAGACAAGGCCCTTGTGGTAGCCCTCAATGCCAGCAACAATCATAAATGCATCATTTCCTCTTCCGCCCACTAATGCCGCCTTTGCAGCCTTGATTTGATTTCAAATCTTCCATCTTCTCACACCCTGTCTGACTTCTTGAAGGGTTTCTATTCCTAGATTGTATGAATGAGATTTTGGTCTCTCTCAAAATTCTCAACTCCTAAGAGAAAATTCAGCCAGCTGGTTACAATGAGTTTTTTTGAAGATCCCTTTTTTAATAGAGTCCTCATTGGTAAGAGGTAGATGATTCCAAATCTTTATGCTGTATTTTTAAAATAATGAACAACCTTAAGAAGAATTTATTTTTAAAGTATTATTTTTTAAGTTACAATAAAGAATATATCTTTCCACTCATCAGGAAGTGTCTACTGTTTTACCTGTCCTCCATAATTAACTTTTGATAGCAAATGTAATGTTAAGCTCTTCACTTAAGCTCTTGTAATAGTTCCCTGTTAATTTTCAAATTGAGGGACGGCGCCTGTGGCTTAATGGGCTAAGGCGCCAGCCACATACACCTGAGCTGGTAGGTTTGAATCCAGCCCAGGCCCACCAAACAACAATGACGGCTGCAACCAAAAAATGGCCAGGTGTTGTGGCAGGCACCTGTGGTCCCAGCTACTTGGGAGGCAGAGGCAAGAGACTCGTTTGAGCCCAGGAATTGGAGGTTGCTGTGAGCTGTGATGCCATAGCACTCTATCCAGGGTGACAGTTTGAGGCTCTGTCTCAAAAAAAAAAAAAAATTCCAAATTGAATCCTTTAAGGATTATTAAATATCCTGTCTCACACTTAGCTTACTTTTCTATAACTCAAGATAGTTTCTGTCTCCTTTACCATTCTGAGTGACAGTTTCAGTCTCTTCTAGGGTCATCACCACCCACATGTACCTTCCAGGCATTTGTTATAGTACCAGGGTCTTATATAATATCTAGGCAGGAGTCTGGGGAAGGAGGACAATGTGGTTCTTGGTTTTGCATCAACATTTTGACAGTAAGATACATTTATTTCCTTTCAGTTGGCTTCCTTACCCTAGGTTCTGTGACTCACACCTATTATATAGAGCAATATACTTCACAGACACTGCCCATCTTCTTAGACACATCACAAACTTCCCCCTAGTGACTTGTGAAATCCTCTGTAGGCAAGGAGATTCCTGCACATCTTTCTTCCTCTCTCTCCCCTTTCTCTCTCCCTCTTTCTATCTTTATGATTATTCTCCTCCCTCTCCATCTCTATTTCTCTTCTTTCCATTTTCTCCGTAGTTCTCTTTTTAATCTTGAGACTTACTTACATTTCTTAAATTGATAGAATCCATCTATGACAAATCCACAGTCAACATCATATTGAATTGAGAAAAACTGAAAGCCTTTCCACTTAGAACTGGAACCAGACAAGGATTCTACTTTCACCACTGTTATTCAACGTAGTGCTGGCAGTCCTAGTCAGAGCAATCAGACATGAGAAGGATTTCAAAGGTATCCAGATGGGGACAGAAGAGACCAAACTATTGCTGTTTGCTGATGATATGATCTTATACCTAGAAAACTCCAAAGACTCAACCAAGATACTCTTAGAATTGATAAATGCAGCAACATTTCAGGATATAAAATTAATGCACACAAATCACACATTCCAACAATGATCAAACTGATAATAAATCAAAGACATAATACCCTCCACAGGAGTATCAAAGAAAATGAAATGCCTTGGAATACACTTAACAAAGTCTGTGAAGGATCTCCATAGAGAGACTAAGAAACACTGAGATAAGAAATTGTGGAAGATGTAAACAGATGGAAAAATATATCATGCTCATGGGTTGGCACAATCAACATGGTTGAAATATCTGTCTACCCAAAGTGACTTATAGATTCAATCCAATCCCCATTAAAATACCAATATTATATTTTGCAGATCTTGAGAAAATCATTTTATAGTTCATATGAAATCAGAAAAGATCTCTAATAGCCAGTATAATCCTACAAAAGAAGGTCACTCTAGAGGTATCTCTTTATCAGACTTCAAGCTATACTACAAGGGTATAGTGATCAAAACAACATGGTGTTGGCATAAAAATAGAGATAAAGATGTATGAAACAGATGAGAGAATCTAAAGATGAAGCCATCCTCGTTCTCATCTGATGTTTGACAAAACAAACAAAATCATACACTTGGGGGAAAGAATCTCTGTTAAATAAATGGTGCTGGGAAAACTAGATAGTCACAAGAGAAAGATTAAAGCAGGACCCATACCTCTCATCACTTACAAAAATTAACTCATGGTGGATAAAAGATTTAAAGCTAATACTATAAAAGTCCTAGAAGAAAATGTGTGAAAAACTTTCAAAAATGTCAGCCTAGCAAAAGAATTCATGAAGAAGACCCCAATGGTAACAGCAGCAACAACAAAAATAAATAAATGGTACTGATCAAGTTAAAGGTTTCTGTAGTTCTGAGGGTTACAGCTGGAAGTCTCAGGTTTCCTTCTGCTTCTCTCAACACATATTGTTTATGCCAGTAATTTTTTTCCTAATTGGTGCATCTGGCTTCTGGAAATAAAGCTATAAGAAATTATAGACTTTGTCTTGTAGTCCTCCCTGCCACATCCTTCCTATAAAAAAATGAGCAGAGTTCACTGCTGCTTGAGTGGAAATATCAATAAAAAAGAGAAGAAAGAGAGGGAAAATTATGCCTGAATATTACAGCAATTACAATTGGATTTTTCAGGCTCTCTTCTCACTTATCCACAGTCTTCCCGTTTCTGTAACTTTAAATGGTTTGTAGCTTCCTGAACACATTTGCTTATTTGTATTTCCTAATCATTTAACAGTTACAATTGTCCTCTGTCTGCTTTTAATGACTCCTCATTCATATAGTAGTGGGTGTACAGGAGCAAGAGAAAAAATTCACCTGTGCCCTCAGAAGGCACTCTGGAAAATCAATTCTCAAAAGGTGTGTTAATTTGACAAAAGTCATGTAAAGTTATTTGATCATAGTTTTACATGACACAGGAGCCTTCAATGCAGTGGTGGAAAGAAGCTCATAGGCCATCTTGAGGTTACAAAAAAGAGAGGGCTCTGAACAGGTTATGGTGGTAAATCAGGTTCTGCTGGCAAAAGAAGAGGGGACTTGTCTAGCAAAGGTGATCTTGTTGGACGAAACCTCACAGGTGGTGCCCTCAGACAGAATAGATGGTGCATCTTTCAGACCTTTAAAAATGTTGAACTTTTAGTTAATCCTTTTATATCCAGACAAAGGAAGGCCTGGTTGCCTTTATGCAGATTCCTTAAATATGCAAATTTCACCCACAACAGAGAGGTTTGCAGTCTCCCTGATAGCATCTCTAAAAATGTCAAAGAAATGCATTTTGGGAGTAAAATATTTTGATTTCCTTCAGTTTCCACTTTGAAATTTAAAAGTGTTTCACATAATAAAAGCCAAGTTGATAGCTTTGGAGAGATCATGTTAGAAGTTATCAGAGAAAGACAGAGGAACAGGAAACAAAACTAGAATAAGCAGAAAAAAGTAAATTTAAACACATTACTCCATATCGTCTTTCCTCAGTTCTTAGGTCTGAAAATTAGATCACTACAGTTAAGTAGCTGTGCCCTACCTCAGGCAGTGGCACTGCAGTTAAGTTAGGCCTCTACATATGACACAGGCAAACAGATCTCCAATAAAAGGCATTTCTATGAAAACAATAGAAAAGCAAAGGCTAATGTCTAGAGCAGTTGATAGTTTTTCTAGAGTCTCTGAAGCATCTTCAGACTGTAGTTAGTTTCAGGTATTCCAAGGAACTTTCTGCGTATTCCAGGCATAAGCAGACACAAGGCTGTTAACATAGAAGTCAGTGTGACTTCTTAAGTTTACTGAAGTTGTCTAGTTTGTTTCCAGAGCTTTAAGAAAAGCATAGCTTAGGGCAGTGCCTGTGGCTCAGTGAGTAGGATGCTAGCCCCATATACCAAGGGTGACAGGTTTGAACTCGGCCCTGGCTAAACTGCAACAAAAAATAGCCGGGCGTTGTGGTGGGCACCTGTAGTCCTGCTGCAGGAGGCTGAGGCAAGAGAAAGGGTGACAAAGTGAAACTCTGTCTTTAAGAAAAAGAAAGAAAGAAAAGCATAGTTTAAATTTCTAGTGATTGTAAATCAGAAAAGTGGAAGAAAAATGCGAAAACATTAGTTTGGAGATTTGCAGCCAGGGATGAATTCAGGATTTAGGCCAAATGGTAGGCAAATAATAAAACTCAAAACCAACAGACAGGACTGGGATCTAATGACAGAGGTACTATAGTTTTCTTTTGAAATAGAATTTTTCTCTGTTCCATTTCTACCAAAGACAAACCATAGTAAGACCAATTTATTTGAAAAATAAGTTTTAGTTTTATTATACCTAGCATGATAATTTGCACAAATTAAAGCACGAAAAATGATTGGCCATATAGACTCTTTTAAAACCGGCCTTGCTATAACATTCTGATAAATAATTTCAGATTAGACTTTTAGAAGCATTAGGCTAATGTCATACTAAGGTATTGCCATCAGACTATCTTTAACACACAGACAAACTATGTGAATTTTTCTCTTCTCAAGGTCCCAAAATAACTTGAGGTGCCTGGGCTTGTCAGAAAGTGATATTCTTTTTTTTTAACCATAGGTTAGGAACTTTGCAAAAGAACCATATGGACAAAAAAGTACCAGGCCAGTCTTTCCAAAGGGGCTTTTTAGTATAAAGTCAACCTCAATTCCTGAAAGCATTCTGGTTATATCTGAAAATATGCCATTCCAGTCAAAGCCTGGATAAAATAACCAGTGTCTCCAACTATGCCCTGTTACAAATGAATATAGATTCCTATTAAACTTAAAATAACTATATTGTCATAAATTAAGAGTATTCACAGATCATTTCCATAGTCTGAAAAAAGCAGGTAGGAAAAAAGATAACTGCTTCAAATTTTGCTCACAAAAGTATATTTTGCCCTATATGTTGTAAGCTATAAAGGCTCAAAAGAAAAAAAAAGTTTTTCTGACTTTGGAAAAGAAAGCATAAAAAGAATCAGCAATGTTTCAAACAAAAAAGTCAGAATAATTACTTGACCACCTCTACACGTTTCATCTCATGTAGTTAATTCTTGTTATACTTTATGTTGGGTTAGCAATCCTTAAAAAGGGGTCAGCTTTTTAATTTAAGTCATGGAAGGTTTTTTTTCTACTCCAACAGTATGATCTCCAAAGTTATCAAAAACCTGTATTCAAGAGTATATGTCAAAGTCCAATTTTATAAACTTCCTTAAAGATGTAGCAAACTTTGGATTGTAGCTGATCATGAAGTGTTTTATGAGACGAACCAAAGTAAGATAATAATTGTCTTTGGATGATAATTGTTTTACAATCAAACCTGAGGATAGATTAAAGACACAATTGACAATAAAATTTAATTATTGTGGTGGCATATAACACTTGAACATACTAATCATAATTATTACTGATAACATATACTAAGACATGTCAGAATTTTAGGAATCTCATATAATTTTGGAATATGTAGCTAATAAGACATTTGTACAACCATAACCCAAACAAAGTTAAACATGATTTCTTCCTGGGCAATGCTTCCCATATGTTAACGTACCACAAAGCTAAGACGTTGACCATTGTCTTTCACTGATTCCTTTTCTCCATGTCTCATCTCAATCAGTTAACACCTTAAAAGCAATTTCTACCCATTGGGACACAGACATATCCAAAGCACCATCCGATTTTTGTAATTTTTTTCCAAATAGCAAGAGCATCTTGGCTGAAGACAGTAATATTTATCATTTAAGAATTTGCTGACACTCTGGTCTATAGACTGCCTATATGCTTCAGAAATGCCCAAGAGCTTCCATTAGTTTTCTATAGCACCTCCTGAGGTACATTACGACTCTGCTGTTTTGGTACTCCCCAGTGAAGGCCAACCAAGATTCAATCTTGATAATGCTCAAGCTTAGGTCTGTCTCCACCCTTCATATTCCATCGTGGGTCCAAGGTGGGCACTGCGCCCTGGGTAACTGCCCTTACCAGGTCACCAGGAAAGCCAGCATGCACGTGATCTGCTTATCCCCTGGCCTCATCTAGGACAACTGTCCATTCCTCCGAGGTCAGTCGAGTGTTGAACAGACTCTGAACCTCTGCCCATATGGGGCAGTGAGTTGCAAATATTGAGGGAAATAAGTTTTCCTTCTTCCTTGGGTCATCTCAATATGTAAGCATGTTACTGTTTCAATTAAACAAGTTGGTGGTGCAAAATGGAGTGTGGACCCAGACAAATCCCATGCTCCCTGTGGCAGCATCAGTGACCCATCTGGGTATCTGCCAAAGAGGAAATTGCCCCCCTGGAGCTTTGGTGGCACCTGATGGGTGTGGTGAGGAAGACTATTCCTATTGCTCCAGGCTCCCGAAGATGGGAAGATGGGGACTCCAGCTCAAGTATTGCTAGCACAGCTCCAGCCCCTCCATAAGGAGTGAGATGGGGAGATAATAGCTTATTTCACCAGATAATCAAGGTTTAATCATCCTTTTGAGGGGATTCAAAAAGCAGAGGCTTTTTCTCATCTTTAGCCTGCTTTAATCTTACACTCTTTTGGCATTAGTTTATTTGCCAAAGTAACATAGAACAGTGTACCTAGAGGATCCCATCCTATTTTTTCTCCCTTCTGCAGAATAAATTTAATTGCAAAATTGAATTACAGTTCAGGGTACCATTCACTGGCCATTGTTCTCCTGATCCCAGCAAATGATGCAGCCAAGCAGTGCTGCAAAGAAAAACTAATTGCTGTGAGTCAATGGGGAAAATCTGATGCACTCCCAGTTCTGGAGCAGGCGTCCCAGTGGGCTACCTTCTGGGGGTGCACATGTCAGATTTTCATTGCAAGTTTGTGTATAGTTCAAAAAATAGTGTCTCTGATAATTTGTAGGGACACCCAATCTGCTGAATCAGACCTAAATCAAACTTTAAATTTCCTCAGCCTGATAGAAAGTCCAAAGTGTCAAAGAGAAAATAGCACAATAGGTACAAGTGGGCTCCTCAAGATGAGCAAGGCGCTCCCCGCAGGATGACCCAGGTGCTCCCTGAAGGATGACCCAGGCACTCCCTGCAGGATGACCCAGGAGTTCCCTGCAGGATGACCCAGGGGCTCCCTGCAGGATGACAGAAATGCTCCCCACAGGATGACCCAGGTGCTCCCTGCAGAATGACCCAGGTGCTCCCCACAGGATGACCCAGGCACTCCCTGCAGGATGACCCAGGAGTTCCCTGCAGGACGACCCAGGGGCTCCCTGCAGGATGACAGAAATGCTCCCCATAGGATGACCCAGGGGCCCCCTGCAGAATGACAAAAACGCTCCCTGCGGGATGACCTAGGGTCTCCCCACAGGATGACCCAGGGGCCCCCGTAGGATGATAGAGGTGCTCTCTGACTGCTGAGTAAGGGCAGAGACGACCTTCCCAACATGCATCACAGCAGAGTTTCAGAACGCACGCTCCCACCAGTATTATACAGAGTCCGGTGCCTCTGGTACAGGAACCTCAGAAGTGAATACCTGAGATAAAGCAATGGGGAAGTGTAAAGACACAAAGGGAGCCACAATCAAAGTGATGCAGGACAAGGTGGCGCCATGACCTGCCTTAGCCCTAGTGGTGTTGATGCTGCAGTAGCTGGAGGAACCTGCTTGCTGAAATGGCCAGACACCTGTGGGGAGACACTGGCTCCTTGCTGTCTCCTCCCTCTGCACTTCTGGCTGGTCAATTGCATGGATAATGCCTTGCTGTCTCCTCATGTGAGTTTCCAGGCCTGAGAGTTCAGGCACCTTGCTGCTGATTGGACAACTAGCTATAACTGACAAAGACCAGTGTTCTAAAAGTCAACATTAAGTTCTGCAAAACAACCCCCTGTGACTATTTAAAACCCTGAGCAGAGAGAGGAGACAGACCTGGAAGAGGAAGCAGGAAAGCTTGTTCCCCTCCTGGGTTCTCTCTGCCAAGAGCTTTGGTTTTTGTAAGTTTTTGTATTTGTTTCTGTGAATAAATCCTGTCTTACTGCTGATCTGTGGTCCTTCTATTCATTCTTCAAATCCCCTAGACCAAGAACCTGAAACTCCGGTATCAGAATTGGGGAGCCAGCCAGGAGAGAAGACGAAGTTCTGGTAACAAAAGTAATGTGGATCTCTCTCTGTGTCTCTCTCTCTCTCTCTGTCTGTCTCTCTCTCTCTCTCTCACCAACACACACACGAGTTGGACAAAAGGCCTTCTACAGTGAGTCAAGCCAAAATTTCAAGGAAACTTACTCTTCCAGACAGATCTCCTATTCCCCAACCTGGTATAGAGAATTTCCCTGAAATAAGACTCTTCCTAGAATATAGGGGAAGCCAAGTGAGATCTATGAAGGAGCCACATCATCTCCAAAGATAATCAGAAGGAAGAGGGTGCTGGGTGTTTTGAACACTCAACCAAACACATCTTCTAGTTTAAGAAACTATTTCTCCACTGCAGACCAATCTAAGCAGTGTGGTTAGACAATGTCCCACCAGCACAGATGGTGTCTGTGATGGCCCTCAGTCCAGGAGAACTGAGCAGCCACTAGGCACACCTCCAAATTTGTGTCTCCAGCAGGAGGTCACCAAAACCCCAGCCAAGTGCTCACAAAGACAATCCTGATTTAGCCTACAGTTTGTTGCCACCCAGCCAGGTTCTACTGCTGCTGCACAAGGAAGAGCCAGTACACTGAGACAGTCCAGGTGCCAATGGGGAAATGGTTTAATTCTGCAGAGTAATAAGTGGGGACACGAGGGGAATTTCTCAAATCCACTTCCCTGAGAATGTGGAAGACAGGGTTTTTGAGGACAATTTAGTGGGCAAAGAAAGTATTGATACCAGAATTTTGTCTTCAGTAGGTCCTTGGTTTTAGTGATTTGAAGAATGAACCCACAGACCATAGATCAGTGGTAAGACAGGATTTATTTAAAGAAAAGAATATAGAAACACCAGAGTTCCTGGCAGAGAGAAATAAACAAGGTGGGGGGGGTGTTTGTGGCTCTTTCTCTCCAGGTCTCTCCTGGCTTGTTTTCAAGGGGTATATATAGTTACATAGGGTCCTCTGTAATTACACTTAGCAGGACTTTGTAGCAAATGAATGAATGGCTACAATCCCTTTCATTCCCAGGCCTAGGAAACTTACATGAAGTTGATGAGGCCTGGGAAATGGGGGGTTCCCTGTTCAGGGGCAAGTGCAAGGGGAGGGAAAACTAAGGTACTAGTGTCTCCCCAGCAGTTGTCTGGCCCCTCCTGCTACTGGGGCCTCCTGTGGGAACCCCCTGCCTACCCTCCACCTGACTGGTTCCTTTGCCCGCTGCCACCACACCAATACCTCCAAGGTGGAGGCAGCAAGTTTATCCCTCAGCTTCCCCAATCTGGCTGCCACCACCTGTCCTGTATCAGTATTAGGCAATTGGGTTTACTGATTGCCTAGGTTTGGGACAAAATTGCAGGGGTGTAGAAATTATCTCCTTGAGTTGCTTCAGTTTCTAGGGTTATAATTCCAGTTGAGTCAGTTTCTTGGTGTGGACTGCTGGTCTGAGTGGGTCAGACAATCCCCTGGAATGCAGTGCCTGGAAGATACCTCAAAAACTACTTTTAGGTCTCAAAAAGGTGAAGTTATCTATGGACAAAGAATCTTTATGACCACCACCTATGTGTCTCCAGAGTAGTAATTACAGAGAAGCAAACAAGGGGACATTGACTAATTATTACCAAGCAAAGGAGGAGACAGGGGCTGATTTCATCATTTTCAGCTAGGCCTGTGCCTTTGCAGAAGTTTAGGCCCTTCCCCCAGTTCTGGGTGGGGGAGAGGGAAGAGTTTTTGATAGTAAGAATTTAGATTATTATCATTCAAGGATGCTTTACTAACCTCCTTCCACAAGGTACACATTTCTGCCATGCACAGCTTTTGTTTCCATGGTTATGAGCTGCGCGGGAGGCCCTCGGTACAGCCCACAGATTCCTGTAGAATGGTCAGCTCCACCTGACTTGTTCACATCACCTGTTCTACATCTTCCCAAGGTTATGAATAATGTGATTTGCTGAATTATATGATCACCTCCTAGTTGTTATCTTGACCTAAAAGCAGTTATCAAGCTTGTTTTTCCTAAAAATAAAGCCCATATCTCTCTCAAAAGCAGCTTTCTCAGTAATCAGACACAGACAAAGTTAAGCCTTATCTGTCAAGCATTCAGGAAAGAGTCCTTGCAACAGCTCTTTTGATCAAGGCTCTATAGGTATAGCCTCAGCTCTTGCTGTTTTCCACTTCTTACTCTTGTTCTGACCATGCCAGATTTTCTTAAGTCTCCAACCTTTTGTAGATGCAACCTTTCTCTAAAATGTCTGTCATTTTAAACCTGCATTACAGGTATCTAGAAAACAATCTCTATGCCCACAATTATCCCCTCTCCTTTGTCTGGGTCCCACTCCTCTGCTTTATGCCCCAAGCACTCTCTAATTGATAGCAATTTTTAAATTGTCTTACTATACACACATATCTATTTTATTTGCTGGCTTTTTCATAATAGTGTTTCTTTTATAGTAAAAAGACTTGCAAAGAATTAAGTATTTAATAAATATTTGCTGAATAAAGGATCAATTTATGTTTTTTACCCTTTTCCTTTTTTCCAACCTTTTTACATATAAGTATTTTGAAACTTTGAAAGTAAAATTATCTTCAACAATAAGAATATCATATCCCACAGTGTGTTAATATTTATAAGTAAACAATAATAGAAAATATATTTGTCCATTTGATTTTAAAACTATTTGGTGACCTTGTTAACAATGAAAACAAATTGTTTTCTTAAATATAAGCTAAAAAATAAATTGATAGAGTGAAAGAATTACAATTCAGATCTTTTTTAATCATTGCATATTTTAAAATTGAAAATAAGATGTGCAACATTTTAATAAAAAAATGCACATGTTTTTTCTAAAATAAATTCTCAAATTATTTTTTACAAAAGATCTTGCTAGCATACTCCATTTACCACAATAGGCAGCAATAAAAATTTCAAATAGGAAGGTTTGAAATAGTGAGCTTTGCTTATTAATTCTCTGAATTCGAACAGTTCTTAAAGGAAAAACAACTAATTGTCAGTTAGCATGAAGAAACTGGATTGGGTGATGATTACTATCTTTAAAGCTTAGGACCTTGCATTGTCCTGCACATACCTTAAGGGCATTGAAAGCACTCTAAATTAATTTCAGGAGCTATACAATGTTTTCTTTAATCACAAAATCCAAGAGCAGTATGCTCCTTGGTGCTCTGCTATCATGTTTCTAATCTTCCTACCATGATTTCCTAAAGTGTCTTATATATAGAAAAATATCTTTGAATCTTTTCAAAACTAATTCCCTTAAATCTTGCCTATAATATGCATCTTTTCCTATATCCTCTCAACATTTCTTGAAGTAAGAAAAAATGTTTTTCTTTGCATCATATGTTTCGTTAACCTGTCTTCTCCAGTGTTTACAGAGGCTTCAACCCCTTTAGGGTCACCAGTTACAATCAGTGATCCATATGTGTCATGAAGATATCCTGCTGTGAGTTTAACTTGTGCCAAGCCCTGAAATTTTCAAGGTATACCTTTATGCTTCATTAGTTACTTTGTGGATAAAAAACCTGGGTAGTAGAGAAATTTAGTAACTTTTCCAGTATCACTTAGTTGGTATAATACTTGGAATATGATTTGACAGAGCCAAACTTACAGGAAATGTGGTGTGAGCGTCAATGATCATTCCTATCCTTACTCTCTTCCTTTAGTATAAGCCATAATTTACATCAGCCTTGCATATTACGTAGAGAAGGACATTATTATGCCACCCATGCCAAAGAATTTCTAGACATAATATAGATATGACTAAAAAGAAGTCATTGAGGGTAGATTCACATTATCTCTAGAGGAGAAAGCAGAACTCTATTTTAGAAAGCAAATCAAGGCAATCCTAAGATCTAGAAAATACTGGACTGTCTCTTGAGGTATAAGCAATATACGGACACAGTCCACCCAGGAAGGAGGTCAGTCTGATCAGAAGGCTAGTTATGGGAAGTAGCTTTTGGAGGCAGAAAATTCTCTAAAGAGAGAGCAGTCTCCAAGCAAAGAAGATCCCCACCATTACCTCATTCACTACATTAATCAGGCCAGTGGATCACAAAAAGGGAACTGATACATAGAGGAAAATAGAAGTAGAAGTCTATGCTATCATAAGAATTGTCTGCACTCGGAGTCTCTACCCTACTACCACGGGACTCTTGCCTTCATGTATCCACTACACTTTCTCTTGTCAAGATCATTAATGAACTTAAAGTTGTGGAAGCAAAAGATACTTGGTTCTCATCTTAACAAACCCATCAGCAGCATTTGGCCTAGATGAACATGGCTTTTCAAAGTTCTTCCTGTCACTTCCAGGAAGTCACAGTCTCCTAGTATCCTTCCTACCCTCTTCACTCCTGCTCACTCTCCTTACAGCTTGCTCCTCACTTTGAGGGAGGAAAGCCTGAAGTATTGCGTCTTAATCTGAAATGCTAGAAGTTTTTGTGTTTTGCTGATATCTCCATAAGGGTTGTTCATGATGACTCAACCCTCCTCACAGCTTCTTTGTAAAAGATTAACTTCCTGCAACTTTGCTGTAAATCCCCCCACCGCTATGCTTAGAAACCTCCAATGAGGAATGATATGATAATTACTTTGTCTGCCTTTCTGTAAATCCTATAAAAGCAGGCCAGGAACTCACCATTTTGGACTCTAGTCTGCCATGGCACTGCCAACTGAAATAAAGCTCTTCCTCTTTCAATCACTGGTGTTTAGGTGATTCTTTTTCTCCATTGGGCCTCATATTTCTGCGACATTGCAATGCTGTAGTGCCTGCAACTTGAGACATGGTTCTCTGCCATAAACATTCCCTCTTTTGGGGATCTCATCTAATCCCATAGCTTTAAAAAAGGTAATCACTGATGACTATCAAATATATGTCTGTAGCCCACATTTCTATGATGAACACATATTTCTGATTGCCTACTCAATTCATCTTATAGGAATATGAAAAGTAAATCCCTAAAATGGAATTCCAGAACTTTTCCCACAAATCTTCTCTACTCAAAGTCCTGCCCATTTCACTTAATGGAAACTCAGTCTTTCAACTGGTGGACTAGAGCTCACCAAACTCTAGAGAGAAAAGCCAAAAACCTAAAAAATTCAATCTATAAGCAAGCATCAGAGCTTTTCATTTGTGCTTAAACACCAATTACAGTGTTAAGCTATATGAATGTAGTAGCAATACAAAAAATAAATGTAAAATTTCACAGACTGAAATGAATATGGATATGTAACCCACCAAAACAATGATACATATTCTGATATTGAAATATTATCCCCATAAAAAAATTGCATAATTCGCTCTCTCTCTCTCTCCCATTCCCCGTGTGTCTCTTCTCCTCTCCTGTTCTCTCTCTCTCTCTCTCTCTTTCTCCCCCCTTTTCTCTCTCTCCTCTCTTCCTCCGTTTCTCTCTCTCTCCCCTCCTCCTTAATGCTGCTCTGCAGCTTCCCCCACCAATAAAGACCTTTCGTACAAAAAAAAAAATTGCATAATTCACATTTATCTGTAGGGAAGAATTCAAATTTTATATCTGCACGATGATCTAAACACTTCTCTTTAGGTTATTATTTTAGTTCTTTAATTTGCTACCAACAGGAGCCCACCTGGATGCCTTAGCATGCTCCCACCAGGCATAAAACTAAACATATATTCTACTCGCAATTCTGAACTCCCAGCACTCCCCTCCACCCCCCACCCTGAGGTCTGGAAGCCTGCCTCCCTTGGGCAATTTCTCAAGAGGTATAGGCAAGGTGTGGGCTGCTACAAGTCTGTGCTGAATCATTGGTACAGGTGTAAAGCAGGCACTGTGGAGCAAAGGAGCCCAGTGGGAGGGAGAAACGGTGCCCTGTGGCAGATCGCAGCAGTGGTGGTGGGAACAATAGGGCTCACAGCCCAGATGGTATTTTGGAGAAACTTCCCATCTCTCTTAGCAAGCAGAGGGAGCCAGGCCTCTACTCTGGGAGCAGCCACAGGTGGAGCAGATCTGGGACAGACACACAAGCCCTATGAGAAAGAAGCATACCTACAGTGGTCCCTGCCTGGGTGGGACATGGTGGGGACTGAGGCAAGAATGTGTGCAGAGCATTCCCCCAGGGTGGGCTGAATCATAATTGCTGATATTGAGAACCCAAGATGCACCAGTGCAGCATAGCCAGTACAAGGGTGCACATGGAGGCAGTACCAGCCCAGGGCAGGTCAGGACCTGAGAGCCCTTTGTGAACTCCAGTTGCACCCACCCCAACACAGAGTATTGTGGAGAAAGAAACACCAGCTCTGGAAGAATAGACTCAGCAGCAGGTGGCACAGGGCAGGGCTAAGTTGCAGCTTTTGTGAACCCTCATGGTGGAGCACAGCCAGGACCAAATCACAAATTCTGCAGCCACTGTGAGAATACAAGTGGTTGCAACATTAGCCTGGGGCAGGGCCGGAATTGAGTGCCAATCCCCAGCTTCCATTGAGCACCCAAGGAAGTCAGGCTTCAACTCTCCTGGCCAGCTGAGTATGCTGGCCTGGCTGAGGAGGCACTGATATCCCTGTGACTCTGGCAGGTGCAAAACCCTGGTTCATTGGAGGGAATTGGGCCACAGCCCTGCGGGGTTACCAATGACTGGGTATGACACGGGTACAAGGTGGAGAAAGAGACTTAGCCTCCCCAGATTAACTCATTTGCTGGATGAGACTTTCTGACTCCACAGAACACCCAAGTGTGACTTGAGCTGCCAGTAGACCCTTGCATCTAGTTTCTGGATACCTTTTGAACTCCCTCATTGAGAGTGGGTGCTGACCAGGAAAATTGGTTTGGAACTCTTGACCTGGGCCAATCACCCAAGGACCTTCCTAGATGGTACCCTGTTTGTGTTATAGTGGTAAGGATTGATTTTCTTCTTCCAGTTGTTGCACATGGGGGGCAGGGTGTCTTAGTTGCTTATATTTCTCCACAGCTGAGATTTCAACCCAGAATCACTGATTCACTAGGATTTAACAGAGGCCAGTTGAATACAGGACATAGCCACCTAAGCCCCACCACACCAAGCGGGCCTCCAGAGTCTCAGGCTGTAGTACTATACAGGTCCTTTGCTAAGGTTAGGGGGAAAGCTGTAGTCACCAGTACCAGCTCTTTGGCAAAGAGCTCATTAATTACAACTCTAGGAGCCCTCAATCCAATTTCACCTTCTCTGTTCATCTAGCCAAATGGTGAAAAATAATCATGGGGTAGAATCAGTGGAAAAACTCTGGCAATATGAATAATCAAAGTAGGTCAACTCCTCCAAGGAACAACAAGAGTAACACATCAGGAGATTCCATTCATAAAGAAATGGCTGAGATGTCAGAAAAATGAGTTTAGAATTTGGATGGCCAATAAAATTAACAGAATGGAAGTAAAGTTGGAATTAGAAATTCTAGGAATAATTCAAAAGTTGTCCCAAGAATTCAACGAATTCAAAGACAAAATCACCAAAGATTTTTGACACATTGAGAAAAGAATTTTCAGCCCTCCAAGATATTAGAAATACAGTAGAATCCCTCCATAACAAAATGGAGCAGGCAGAAGAAAGGATTTCTGACATTGAAGACAAAGCTTTTCAATGCTCCCAAATGCTTAAAGAGGAAGAGAAGTGGAGAGCAAAAATGGATCATTCTCTCAGAGAGCTGTGGGACAACCCTCCAAAAAGCAAACATTTGCCTTATAGGAATTCCTGAAGGTGATGAGGTTGTTCTGAAAGTGTCAGATGCTCTACTCTAAGAGATAATCAACTTCTCAAACATGGCAAGAGAGACTGAAATTCAGATAGCAGACAATTTCAGAATCCCAGCATAACTCAATCAAAATAAAGCATCTCCCAGACACATTATAATTAACTTTGCCAACTTAACATGGAGGAGAAAATTCTGCAAGCAGCCAGATGTCAGAAAACCATAACCTACAAGGGGAAGAATATTAGAATGACTGTAGATCTCTCTGCTGAAACTTTTCAAGCCAGAAGAAGACAGTCATTGACTTTCAACCTCCTAAAACAAAACAACTTTCAACCCAGGATCCTGTATCTAGCTAAACTAAGTTTCATTTATGATGGAGAAATTAAATACTTTAATGACATTCACATGTTGAAGAAATTTGCCATAACTAAACCAGCTCTCCAGGATATTCTCAGACCCAACCTCCATGATGACCAGCATGATGCTCTACCACCAAAGTAAACTCACTTGGAAATGTTTGATCAAAGTCCAACATCCACAGTGGTGAAAAGATTAAAATGCCCACTGGAAGTTTGAAAAACTCAACACCCAAAATACTACCAGACTTATCAATATTCCCAATTAATTGAATGACGAACTTGTCCTCTAAAGAGGCACAGGTTGGCTGACTAGATACAAAAACTCATGCCTGATATCTGCTGCATACAAGAATCTCATTTTACCTTAAAAGATAAATATAGACTCAGGGTGAAGAGATGGACCTCTATAATTCAGGCAAATGGAAATCAGAAAAAAGCAGGTGTTGCAATTTTATTTGCAGATACAATAGGCTATAAACCAACAAAAGTAAGGAAAGATAAGGATGGTCACTTTATATTTGTTAAAGGAAACACTCAACATAATGAAATTTAAATTATTAACAGTTATGCGCCCAAACAAAAGAATGCTTATCAATTTATAAGAGAGACCCTAACAGACATGAGCAACTTGATATCCTCCAACACCATAATAGTTGGAGATTTTAACACCCTTTGGGCAGTGTTGGATAGATCCTCCAATAAGAACCTAAGCAAAGAAATTTTAGATTTAAACTTAACCATTCAAAATTGGATTTAACAGACAACAACAGAACATTTCATCCTAACAAAATTGAATACACATTCTTCTCATTAGCCCATGGAACATCCTGCAAAATTAATCACATCTTAGGTCACAAGTTTAACTAGCAAATTTAAAATAATAGAAATTATTCCTTGTATCTTCTTGGACC
>CAUYON010087196.1:0-10000 GCA_963573935.1 Arctocebus calabarensis
TTTATATAGTGATCAAGGAAATGCCATGAAGGATATCTGTAACAGTATGATCAAAATATTTCTGAATGTATATGAATCGTGCCCTGTGATTGCACCAATGTACCTAATTATGATTCAATAAAATTATTAAAAAAAAAAAAAAGAGTTAAAGCGTCTGCCGTCCCAGAAGGATCAATTTAGCCTCACAATGAAAGGCCTTGGCATCAATGAGTGTTCCCTTTTGATGGCAGAATCAATGCAGCTGTTTTCATTTTGCCAGTATCTCAGAGCCTGGCATTCTGAGGACACTCTGCACCATGGCAAACATGCATGTCCTGCCAATTTCTCATGAACAAACCCAATAAAGGTACCTGTGGCACAAGTGAACCCAACTTGCCACCAGATCCTTGTAAACTACCCTATTTAAAATCTGCTGGCCCATAATTTTAGTTTTCTAGCCTTCTTTTTCCTGAGGCTTTGCACAAGTACCATGATAAATCTTTAAAAACCAAGAAACTCAGCATTCTTTGTTCCTACCTTCCTTATATAAATTGTTTCTAGCTCTAGGCAAGCAGCATTCAGAAAAGAGGGTAAACAGTCTTGCTATCAGATGAATTTATTGATCATGAATTTTACAAGTGCTCAGAAATGCCCCCTACTCTGCACTCTCATCCCCACTGAATGTCTGCAAATGTCTCCTTTTAAGAAAGGGTGACATGACTACCAGTGTTTCATTGATACTAACTCAAGACTTCGGACCCCTGAGAAATTTCTCCAGGGGAAGAGAGAGCTGCTGCTGCTCATCGTGCAAACCAACAGGTAGTCAGGCAGTCCCAGGCTGGAAGTGAGCAGACTGCCCTGCGACTACTGTAGAATCCACTCTTCACCAGGGACTCAGAGGTTGCCTAAAGCACACAGGACAGGATGGTTTGCACTTGACAGAGCCGTGCTCACTCAATGTCACTCCTACAACAGTTTCTGTTAGTGAAGCCGAAGAGAGAAAGCAAAAAGAGCAATCAGCAAAAAGACCATGTACGTCCTGTGTCAAGGACAAGGCTGTGACTCCCTGGGGCACAGCCGGGGAAACGCTGCTGTTAGGAAAGTCTGTGCTGGTTGAGGTGGGAATTGTGAGAATTGCTGGTGAGACAAAGAGGCTGCTCCTCATTGGGAACATGTGAGGACAAGCAAAGAGTGTGGCCCAGGGATCCTTTATGGCTGGGCTGAGGGCGGGGAAGAGAAATTAGGTTTTAAATGAGATGCAGTGGTAGTCCATAGCCACACTTGACCACATAAATCTCAAGCACCAGATTCCAGGTAATTCTCACACTCATATCAATCACAAGGTCTCTCATTTGCCAAAGCAAAAATCACCCAAGAATGCTTTCTTTTACATGCTGGTTTTTGAGCCAAAATCCTCCAAGCACACAGCCCTCTCTGTTTTAAGAACTAAACCTAAAACATTTAAACGTTGAACACAGTAAATAGAATTCTCTTTTTAATCAACCTAGAGAATGATGCAGGACACGTGGGATGTAAGGGAAAGAGTTCATAAAGCAACGAGAAACCTGCATTGAACGGCTTAACAACAGCTCTTCATGTGTGTACATATCCTGATCTAAAAAAAGCCATCTGTGTCTGTAACTCACCACATCTTTCTCACCACTAACATCATTGTATAACTTGTACAATTATTTCCACATTTAAATGACGCACTACATCTAGAAAAAATAAATATTGAAGTGTTCAGATTTTTAGCAGAGAAATCCTCCCTCATTACTATCACTAAGTTCTCACTAGAGGAAGTTAAATTCAAACGCAGGGATTTAAATTCCACCATCAAAAACAAAAATCAAGAAAACAGAGACAAGCTATGCCAGGAAAAAAATAAATTTCACATCAAAAAAGAAATCTCTGCAGAACACAGTTTCTAAAAAGAAGTTGATCTTACAGCTTTCAGCTTCCCCTAAGTAAGTTGCTTGTATACAAGTTAGAGCACTTGACCTCAGGAATTTCCCAGCCTAGTATGAGTAGGTGGATTCATGAGCGAATACCTACATATATGGATATCTGTCTATAAAGAGTGATATGCATATAAATACGCACAACTATATAGAAGACAACAAAGACAGACACCAAATTGCTAACAGTGGCTATTTACAGGTTGAGACAATTACAAATGACATTGATTTTTTTCTTTATGCTTACCTGCATTTTCTAAATGCTTCAGAATGAAAATATATTGCCTCTCTATTCAAACAAAGCTATTCCAAGGGAAGAGGATAAAATGTCATGAGTTAGCTAATCTAGTACCACCCCCCCTTCACCAACCCAGGGCCCTGAAATTGGGCCTAGTGAAACGAAATTCCAAGAATATCCCCACACAGTAACTGAAGGCCCACCAGATCCCGCCATGTGAGTTAGATGCAACATGAATCCAAAGCCATTTACTGAGTATAGAACAGGCAATTCCCTTAAGCAACAGAAAAATACGTGCAAATAAAAGTTCTGAGTATGGTAAAGTCAAAACCATTCTGACCCCCTTGCTGTTGGTAGGAGTGTTAGGAAAGGTATACTAATTATTCTTTATCTTCTCATTAAAACAGGTTCCAGTGCATGTTCTTCTTATTGTAAACATGCTGCTTACATATTTTCAATAATACAGATCAAAATCATTTTTATTATTATGTAAGTGGCATTTTTATTATTATGTAAGTGGCATTTCCCTAAGGAAGAAAATATTTTCTCTAATTTTCTAAAATTAGGAAGTTTTCCAGTATATGAAATTTAACAGAGCTCCTGAATGTTCACTAAAATTCACAATCATCTACAATGGAATACTGTAATTTGCCATGAAGATGAAACTTCTCTCATTTACACTCCATAAAACATGATAACAAATAAGTAGAATACAGGGAGTGTTCCTTTCGGAACTTTAAGTTCTTCAACATTTCCATAGTCACAATGGCTTATCTTTGTGGAAGCTGAATACTTATTTCTATTTTGCAGATAAGATCTCTGTGAAGTCAACAGTTGTATCCTAAGTCAGATGAGTAACAAGGTCATACTTATTTAGTCAAGTATAGAAGTAAACACCACATAAGTGTTTTTTTGATTTATACCTTAGGCTCTGAAGTCAGACAGCCTGAGGTCTAACACAGCAGCCAGCAAACTTGTTCTCTAAATGGCCAGACTACAAATATTTGAGGCTTTCTGTTACCACTACTCGGCTGTGCCCTTGTAGCAGAAAAGGAAGCAGAGACAACCACAGATGAATGGGTGTGGCCACATTCCCATAAAACTTTATTTACAAAAATGGGCAGAGGGAAGTGAGGAGCAATTCTGGCTAGTGGACCATAACTTGGTAAGACTGATGCAAATTTCATTACCTCCCACCTTCTTCACCTTGAACTTCTTCACATTTGTAATCTTGGGTTATCTGTAAAATGGTGGTAATAAGAATACCTAAGGTGTAAGTTTATTGTAACAATTTTCAAAAGTGTATGTTAAAGCCATTAGCCTGCTACCTGGCATCAGCGTCAGGTAAAAGATCAGTAATGTTGGCTATGATCATCTTCTTACTCACTGTATTGATCATCAAAAGAACCTATGATATAGTTACTATTTTACCCCTGCTTTATAGATAAACAAACAGAAGGTTAAAGAATTAAGTAACTTCCCTATGGTGCATCTTTAGAAGGGGACAGGTGAAACTCACTAAATGCAGAATACAAATGTCTTCATACAATAACTAAGAAAATGCCATGAAGGCTATGTTAATCAGTTTGATGAAAATATTTCAGATTGCATATGAAACCAGCACATTATACCCCTTGATTGCACTAATGTACACAGTTATGATTTAATAATAATTTTTAAAAAAGAGTTAAGTAACTTAGTCACTGCCTCACATATAACAGGTAATTGTGGGACTAGGATCAAAGCCAGATCCACTTCCAGAAGGTTTAACCACCTCTAGCAATGATTTAATACTATTGCATGGACTTGTGGATCTTTTTAAATAGGCTGCTCAAAGAACATAGAATAATTCTTCTGCTCTAGTGCATAAACTAAGTCCCAAGATTCACTAACGACATATTCATAAATGGAGCATACGGAACAGGCTGCTCTTAAGGCAAGAGGAATTTATTAAAACGATAGTTTATCTGCAACTATACGTTTGTTGAATTATTTTTAGAGTCTGGGCACAAGCACACTAGTATCTCTGCCTCTCTGAAAGGACCTGTTAGCGATTGTAAACACTTGTGTAGTTCAACAGAATGCCTACAGAAGATTCATTGCAATGTTATTCCTCTGACCTTGACCTTTACTTTCTGTTCTCATGTTTCTAGAGTTCTCATACGTACTGCAGGTGTGTCAGTAACCAATTATTTTTTAAAATGTAGGTAGTCACTTCTCTCACATAATGAAAGTATACACTTCGGTGAAGCCAATTAATATTCCTTCATTCTAAATCACACTGCCTGTGCCTATGCATTTGACTCTCTGGCATTCATTCACCTTGAATTAATTACGAGTGGTCTGCGAGGAGAAAGGCAGACGGAGAGCACCTCAAGCCAGGAGACGCAATGAACCAGGAGATAGATAGATCCTGAGCTGGATTTCATATTGGGAGAGTCCTCCAAGATATTTATCAACCCGAAATAACTTCAAACTAACCAACAACACAACTTCATGTTCTTCCTGGCAAAGCATACCAAATGAGTGGTGAACACAGAAGAAGCCAGTCTACTCCCCGGGCTGTCGGCCTTCCCGCCCAGCCTCCAGGGGGAACGTACCTCCAGGGTGATGCTTTTCTATCACACAGGCCTTGTCTGGCTCCTCCACTCCTGCAGGGGCTCTCACAGGGTGGGGGTCCTCCCAGATATGATGCTTTTCCTCTCCATCCTCACCTCCTATCACCCTTCCCCAGCCCTCCACTTCTGCCTGTGCCACACCAGCAATTTGGTACACCAGAAATGCCTGTTTTTTAGCCCGATTCCCTACTCCGGCACCTGTCCAAGAGCCCAAATACCTCCCCCACTGTGAAGACGCTGAGGTCCACTGTGACTATTAAGTGACCCCTCCTGGTGCCGCCTCCATGGGTGGCATTTATCTCTCTGGAGACACTGCTCACACAGAATGGCTTGTTGATATCTTAGTCTTCATGGCTTCTAGAGAACAGAGCTTCTCAGTCACCTCCAAATAAGTCAGCGTAGAACTTGGGGAATGGCACCTGACTCATGGGTGATGATTAAAATACATTTGTTAAATGAATGAATACATTAGCTCATTTTTAAGCTAGTCTGGAATAATAACATACTTTCATGGCATCCATATTACCAAGATATGCTACTTTGAGTCTTTTACAAAGGCAAAGTCATTGGTGTGATACTAAAATTAACAGGGAGAAACCAACCAGAAACCATGCTGGGGTCTCTGAAAAGTCTGATGTGGAAATCAGAATTCATTTGGATATTGAGAGCCTTGACGCAGTTCTTATGCCCAAGTTCAATGTCTGTTTAATATGCAGATTCTATTAGGGCTCCTTATGAAGTTCATTATATATTTCTAACTCTTCTCTTGATTCTTTGTTATTTACAGATCCAAACAATAGTGGCATAAATTATTCTAATGGGGGAAATGGCTGTATAATAACAATCAATCGATCAGGTTAAACAACCGGCAGAAGAATGCACTTGCATTGGAGCCTCCTCGACCTTGCCCTCTCCTTTCGCATAGGTGACCATCTTCCCCGGCAACCTGCCTGACAAGGCACCTGTTCTGATAGCCTTAATTAGGATAACAGGTGAAAGTGGTTAGCACTCTGTCTGGAACTCTACAGCCAATAAAGGCTGGGGAGTTCCTTTCTTCTTTACTCATCTTCCTCATCTCTCCCCTGGACCTTGTTCTTTCCCTCTTTTGAGTCTGAATCGTCCCTTTTTCAAATCCCTGCCACTGGGCCCCGGCCAGCCTTAACACTGCTCTAAACAAAATATCTACGTTCTGTCTTTGTTATTGTCCAGGCGAGAAGAAACTTTACTTCCCTCCAGTCCCAAGTTCATTTCTGTGTACCCCATCATGATGTCTGAAATTATTTTCTTGGAGAAGGCTCCCTTTTCTTCCTTGAATCACTTACTTGGAGTCTGGAATCACTGATTACAATGCAAATTGTCCTGAGAAGAGTACATTACCAGTTAACAGCGGCTGATGTGCAGTAAGGGGGCCAGACAATAATGCCCCATGTGGATGAGGCCCAGGGTTGAAATAGCTGCTGGGTAGCCAGGGGGTATGCATTTCACAGAGGGGAACTGAGATATGGGAGGGAGAGGGCAAAAGAGTACAACTAAATAAAGACAAACCTTCCGATTTTGCCACTGGCCTCTTCCCTGTTAGGTGACGACCACCTGAGTCAATTACAAACACCCATCTCAATCTAGGTGTGCACCTTGAGACCAGGACTCCAGGTTAACTTTTTTGTTTAAAATAGGTACTGCGGTTCTTACCTCAATGACACAGCATTTGCTCAATAAGCATCAGAAATGAAGTTTCCGTTCCTCAGACTCACTCAGTTTTTTTTTTTCCTAATACATGGAAATGACAGTTCTTGAACACTGTTCTTGAGAACTTCCCACTCTCCCCACATCCCTCTCTGCAAGTGTCCACTCTAAACTGCTGAACTGCAACTTAAATTTTGAGGCTATAAAACGCCTTGTTCTGCTGACTCTTTCCTGTCTCTCTGCCTTTCCTAACAAGCAGACATTCCTTACACAGGTGATTTTCTAGGGCCCTGTTACTACCACTTCATCCCACGTCAAGGAGTGTTTCCTTTCCTGTGATTCACCAAATATTTTCTCCTTTCTTTAAAACAGTTCCAAGTTGTTATGGAGGGAGGTGGCTTTCTCCTCTTTTCAGACTCTCTACACTACTTTTACTTTTATATTTGGAAATAGAAAAAAAAAAAAAAACAGATTGACAATTGTTTTAATTTGTAAAAAACTTTACCATCTCCCAACTCAATAGAGTACTTTGCAGGTGAGTTTGCCAAAATGCAGACATATTATTGTAAACCTAAAAGTTTTACTACTTAGCAAGATGACTGCTTAACATAAAACCATAAAATTTGTAAATTATTTTCCTTATGATTGCTATTTTTAAAACACCCTATTCCTAACCTTTGCCACAAAACTTAATATCACCAATTAAAATTTAAAGTTTTAAGTTGGAAGGATCCTAAGTACCTAAAGGAAAAAGTTAGGGTAACCATTACCATTATTTTGCACTAAAATTATAGACATTTAGAAATAATCTCAGGTGTTTCATTCCTTTTTTGATTCAGATATTATTGGAATAATTGCCTAATCTTTTAAAAAATTCCCAGTAAAATCTAATTGCAACATATAAAATGTTATTAATTAAGATAATTCACAATAATTATGAACCATAAAATTAACATTGGAAGAAACATGGGCACTGATATCCTGATGAATGTTCAACAACCAGTTGGAGGTGGGAGAATCCCTGATCTGCAGCATTTTCCAATTTCAAGTTCCTACTATGAGGTCACCAATCACAGCATGAACAATAGCTCCAGCACATCACTGGATATGAGAGACCAAATAGTTGTACCTGCTTCATTCCTCAACATTTCCCTAGTAGAGGCCATTTCTTTCTTTGTAATCCACTGTGCCCTGAACACATACATATCACATCTGTACATATGTTTACATGTTCACCCACTCAACTCTATTACAATGACTTTCATTCTTTTTTCGGCCGTGGGACACAGGAGAAACATATTTACTTCATGCCTCACCCACTGTACACAACATATATGCAGCTGTATGTACTCAAACAGATAAAACTAAAACAGAAGCCTCACTAAATAAAACACCCTCTAACTGCAATGCATTAAAATTTTCTATAATTTTCCATTTCAGCTTTAAAATTCTGAGCTTTATGTGGGTGTTGTGGTGGGCGCCTACAGTCCCAGCTACTTGGGAGTCTGAGGCCAACAGTTTGAGGTTGCTAGGAGCTCTCATGCCAGAGGGTGATGGAGTGAGACTCAGTCTTAAAAATAATAATAATAACAATGATAAAATTCTGATCCTGAGCCACTAAGTTAGATTCATATTTCACTACTTGGGTAACCCAGAATTTGAAAAGCACTGTTGTAATAGACTGTAAGCTCCCCGAAGACAGCCATATATATAATTTGTCTCTGTCTATTCTTATGTCTACCAGTAATTATTGGGGTGTAAGGAGGTTAAGTAACCTGCACAAAGATTCACCTGCTGTCTTTGCTAACTAACCCCACCACACACGTGATAATTCAGGCCACAGGATCAGAATATTTATAGCTCGACATTGAAAGGTAGAGAAACTTCCAAGAAAGCCACCATGCTTCATCAGAAATTGATGTAAAAAGATTTTTAAAAACTGTACTGATCCTATCCTTGATGAAAATTTAACGCTTCACCCACGGAGGCATCACTGTTCTTACTGTTGCTTAGGAAGCCTGGATCTGAGTGATCACCATCTCCCATTCTTGAAAGGATACCCGTGTTTTGATAAAATCTCTTTAACCTTTTCTGGAAAGGAACTATATAATTGCTGATTAATATTAGAAATATAGAACAGACATATTCTATATATAATATACATTAACACCAGCTTTCTAATAAGCAGAAGCCAAAGATTCAGTTGGAGAAAATACTCACTCAGGAAAATAAAATCTGAATCCTTTTCAGTGCCGTGCACTGCCTACCGCATGCTATTAAATGTACACTATAGTTTCAAGACAATTCAGATAAGCATCTTCACTAAAATACACACCACCATTAATCATCTCCATGACAGTGCTCCAATTTAACATCTTGGGGATTTCCTCCCCTCTTCATCATTTATTTGCCAATATTTCCTTGTTATGAATATCCCCCCAGTGACTTTCCCTGGCAGTCACAGCTGTGCTGCCTACCGTGTCTACCTTGACTACAAATAACACCGATTCTTTAAAAAGCAAGCCCTTGAGATCATTCCTTCCAGTTAGAAGAGAAGCCTCACCATGGCTCATTCCTGGTGGTCCCAACCAGGCTCCTGATTTTAAATTGACAAACCTCAGCCTCTCAGCAGATAGTAATTACAACTGAATAGTTGACTACTAATCTCCAATTATTTGAATGGTCAATATCAAACAGTTGCTTTAATATGGTCCTTAAAGGACCTTCGTCTTCAGCAACAAAAAGCTTCTTCAAAGTATTCCAGAATCACAACAAAACCACAAAAATCACTAACAATTTACATAAACCTGGCCACCAAAAGCCACGGATGACTTACAAATAAGGAATAAGGAATAATAAGGAATTTTTGCAATAATATGAAAAAACGTATTCTAATTACACCAATTCTAATAAGGAGAATAATACTAGGCAATGGAATATTAAGAAATAAAGCCAGAGATAAATATGTGTACATAATAAACACAAAGTGATAGGGTGAACTAAACAATGCTAGACAGGGGATAGTCCCAGCTCCAACCAGTATTCATTTCTCACTCATTACAGAGAGCAGCTTTCATAGACACCCGAATTTCCTGAGCATTTTTTAAATGGAAACCATGAAAAAAAAAGGTGCTCTATAACCAATTGAAGAGTAAATGAAAGTAGAACTCACCAACTGTGTTCAGAAAGGATTTTTAAGGAAAAGGGGCACTTTTTTCAATAATGACACTCTACTGCAAAAGAAGTTAAGAGGATGAAGACAAAAATAAACCAAGGTATATTTGCAAAGTGTATGGATAAAGACCAATGCCTTCAATGGAATTATGTTTGTTACTTTCCATTTTCTATAGGGGAATTTAATGAAATACTAACATTACATCCATCAATATTTCATAAATCTTCTGGAAAGCATAAATGTTTGTCCTCTTTTGGAAGATTCCAATTGGATTACTATTAAAACAACAGCAACAACAACAACAAAAAAAAACTTTCTTCTTAGCAAAGGCAATACAAGTCAAACTATG
>CAUYON010087196.1:15000-20153 GCA_963573935.1 Arctocebus calabarensis
ACCAGATGGCTAAGAATTCAAGCTCTACAGTAAGAGATTTTGAGTTCTATGGATCCCAGCTCCGGTCACATAGAAGATGGCCATTGGGCAAGCTACTAAATCTCTTTTAACCTCAGTTTCCTCCTGCAAAATGGTAACAATGAAAATACCTACTTCTCTATAAGCTTAAGAGGACTAAAAGAGATAATTGTATTAACATGCACCACCCAGAATTTGCGCATAGAACACATTGCATGCTAGCTTTCAGTAACAGTAATTATCCTCCTAACTGCCAAAAATAATGAACCCATTGCAGGGTCAAATATTTTTATGAACTACAGGCTGAAAGTGGGAAACTGCAGATTTCATTCAAAATGCATCTTACACTGTGATTTTTTTAAGGCTTTCGCCGTGATGCTTCAATTCCTCTAGATAAGCTATGTCCCTAATAGACTTTTGTTTCATGATAATCTATCAACTCCATGGTGATTTAGTTAATACAACATTTATCAAAGTACATATGCTGAGTAAGTAAGTTTTTTGTCATGAGCGGTAACATGTTAATTTCTACGTCCTCCCCCTTACAGGGAGGTGAGAGTGAGATCGCAGTAAGAGACCAGGAGCCAGGGCGGATGATGAGCCACTGAGGGGGACAAGTCCTCCAGAGAGAAGAAGACCCAGCAAAGATCATGGGGCTCGGAACATTTGAAATGTGGCCTTGGAGAAGATACCTATTTGTTTTGAGGACTTGGATCCAATGAGTTGAAGACAAACTTCGACTTAAGGAAAAATTCCAAATGGCCAAAATCTAGTCAGAATGAGTGAGTTCCCTGTTATGGGGAGTGATTTGAACCAGCTTGAACACCCACTTGACCAGGTTCTGGAACAGATGGATTAAACACCAAACTGGTATTTGGAAGAGCTGACTTTTACCAAGGCCTAAGAGTCTGTTTCCAATTAGACTCTCCCCTCTAGATTGTAACATACATTCAGAATTCTCTCAGCACCGCCCGGAGTATTCCTACAGTCCCTCTTAATTCTGGAAGGCTAACAAGCTTTATATGATATTAAACCTTAAGGTAAAACAAACAAAAGCCGTAAGAAGGCAACTTAGAAGTATTTGTGCAGTTATACTCGGGTCAGACACAACAGAAGGAATTAGATGGACCCCTGTCTTCTTACCTCCCTGATATTTGAGGGTCAAATATCAAATATTTGATATTTCTTGGGAGCTTTGTCTAAGTAATGTCTTAGAGTCCAAGGTTTGAAACCAGACAGACATGAATGCAAATTGGAGCTTGGCCACATACCAGCTATGTGACACGGAAAAGGGGGTGCTGTCTCTCTGAACCTAGAACAACAGTGAAAACGTTATATTCCATGCAGATTAGAGATGATGACATAAAAGCACTGATCACAGCATCTGGAACAACATAAAGGGTTACAACCATCGTAACTATTAATTCATGAATCTAGCAAACATTTACTGAGAGTTATCTACATTAGTCACTGTGCAGGGGTCATAAGGGGAGCTGGCTAACCCCAGTCGGAGCCCGCAGACACCATTGCCAACTAGAATGATAAGATGTAACTCCAGCGGATACGGAAGATTTCAAGTCACAGAAAGGTGACCTCAAAACTGGCTTTGATCCACATTTTGTAAGTCTTATAAAAGTTAATCCCTTGAAAGGAACTGAAATTCTCCATCAAACACTTCCCTTTCCAAATATGTTTAAACACATCATCTTCCTTCACACTGAACGCTATGTATGCTCTTGGCAAATGGCAGTGAGAAGGCTAGCCTGTACGGGAACTTTCACCCGGTGTTAGAACACCGTATTGTAAAACACTCGCAGCCCCTGAGTGTTCTGGGACCCATTCTGAGGGGAGAGAGCTCAGCAAAATGGGCTATTTACCGTTGCGACCTCTCTTTCTCCATTAATATTGACTTCTGGGAAATAGTTCTGAAGCATAATGGTGATGAAATTATGTCAGTGCCATACCTGGAACTAGACAAAGAAACAAAAGACATTAAAATGCAAGTTCTACATGGCTTGAGGCACTGTCCTGTTAATGGTATTGAAAGGGTGGGTAGAGACCTGCAGGCCAGTGGGGATTGGGGGGAGTCCTCCCAAGGTCAGAGCAGCTCAGGAAGCTGAACCAACCACCGCAGGAACAATGGCTGGAACAAAAGCTATGCCTGAAGGCACCGCCTGACTTCAGGGATCGGAAGAGAAGAGAAAGGAAGAGCAATTTCCAATGTACGTAAACCCCAACACTAAAAGAATTATGTGGTATATATTAGGTTAGGATGACCAGATTTGAGCAAGGATAACTTACATTTTTATAGTACCTGACAGCCTTCAAGATGATCTGCACAGTAGCTGTGCACTTTTATTAATATTTTAGTTTTTAAATAAGGAAACCAAGACTTAGAGCTTTCGAGTCACACAATAACAAAGGAAGCTCAGTTTTGAGGTCAGTTCTTCTGACCCCCAAGTCCAATACTTCTTTCTCCAAACAGCCAATTCTCTGAAAAGGACTATTCCTTCCCACAGCAAATTCTGCTAAAGGAACAATCTGCTTGCAATGCAAATAATCATCTCTAAATTATCTATTCATACTTCATAAGCCTTTTTCTTCTTCATTAAATCAGAGTACCCAAAGAGTGACTCCCAGACAGGTCTCAGAGCGAGGACAAACACCCCGCACAAACCCACCCTTCCACTGAGAGACCTGGGAAGGTGTAGCATGCAGAGTTATTAACAGAGAGGCAATAACAGAGTTAGGAGGTTCCAGGACAACATCCTTTACCTTGACATTACCAAAAAGCATTTAAAGAAACAAAAACTTTTCTATGCTTAAGAAACGTCAGCATTCATGTTGGGAGGTTTTCCTGATCACCCTCTCTTGGGCCTGTCTGCATTTTTCAGGATTTGTTTTGATAAGGCTGGAGACTTGTTCTCCTATCTACCCAATGTTTCTTTCTGGTTCTTACCTTCTTTCGAAAACAATCATATGTCCAAGGCTCATTAAACAGGTGCAAATCAGTTAACAGTTCCAAATGCATATGTTAAGATTCACCCACATTCTATCACCACATCCATCCCAACACTAGGGCTCTGGTTACCATCTAATTTTTTTTATCTCCTTTATCCTGAGTAGGAAAGGATAGTGGCATGGGATTTGGGTTTCGGAAGGGTGGGTGTTACGTTTCAATAATCTCATTGGTTACCAACCAACTTTATCATTGCTGATTAAGTTTGCATATGCTTGAAGAAATTTTTAGGCAATGAAATTGCTTGGCTTATTAAAACTATTAAAGTACCAATGGCAACAATGTTAGTTACTGAAGAATTATTTTAACTAATAACCTAGCGGGATAATTTTAAACTTTTGGCTCCAAATTGAACTCATATGCTAATGACTTCCAATTCTCTATCCTTAGTTCTTATCTTAATCTCGAACCCAAGGCCTGTATATTGACCACCTATTGGACATTTCTTAGACTTCCACATGATCTTTTACCAAGGAAACCTACCACCTTTTCCCCTAACTGGCTCTTCCATCTCCTGCTGGAATTACTTCAGAGAACAGCCCCACACCTTCTCCCAGATAGTACATTCACATCTGGCCCTGAGTCTTTCCTTTCCCCTTTAGCCACTCGAAAGCAGTCATCAAGCCCTTTTGCATTTGTCACTTCTTCATTCACAGTGCCCCAGACTCAGTTGAGGTAGATGACCTCTCTGGATCACTGCAATAGCCTCCTCCAAGTTCTCCTGGTTTAGACTATCACCTTCCTGCACTTGATCAGTCATACCACTATCAGAAATGGGCTATCCAAATGCAAGTCTGATTAGACAAATCACTGCCCAGAAGATTCTCCCCAGAACCACGGCTTGGCATACAAGGCTCATGTCAACCTGGCTCTCTGTGCATCTTCATCCCTCACCATTTCCCACACCTGCCCACTGCTCACCACGAACCCACACCACTTGGGGCCTCCATGCTCTACATGGCCATGCCTTTGAACATGTCATTTTCTCTCCTACAATGGCCTTGACTCTTACTTCCCTAGCTAACCTGAGGGAATCTTCTCGGGTCTGACTTGGCTGATGCCTTGACCAGCCTCTGAAATAAGAGCACATCTTTTATCTGCTCCAAATTTTCTCTAGCAAAGCTTTTGCTGTTTTGTTTTATTGTTAATGTGTGAACTCTAGTTGTGAATATTCTTTACATGTTAGAATTTCTATTCTAAAAACTGTTGTAATGCCAGCAAGGCCAGGGAATCTGTACAGGGACATGGCTCTATGCTAGTATCATTATAGTCCAGACGCTGTATATTAAAAACCACCTCGGAAGAGGCTCAGGAGAGGATTAAAGCAAAGCATGTTTATAGGGTATGAACATCCATCTCAACGTGGCCCACTTTCCCTCTTGTTTAGTCTAACGGTTCTGGAAATAAATGTACCTTCCTTATAAGGCAACTCCTCTAACCATTTTCTACACAATCTTAAGACATAATTAAAGGCTGACTGTTAAGCCTTATCCCAAACGATTTTTGGCTAAAAGAAAAACAAAAAATACCACCAACTCAAATAAGAACTGGTCATGAGCCTTTTCTCTGCACCCCTCTTGCCCCGGTGAACTAAGCTTAACAACTTCTCTGACTTGGACAAAAACGACAACTTGAGAGTAAAGTGGAGCAGACTCAACTCTGCAAGACGTCAGCACAACGTGAGGTGATGACAAGACGGGCTCCCATCAGCAGCGGGAACACTTGTCTGCTCTCTGACTTCATCAGGAAGCACACGGTATCTTCCGGTCACTTGCTAACTGAATTAAATCACTTTGCGATAGTGACCAAAACCAAAATAAGAAATGGAAAGGCCTCTAAAAAAGGCTAACATAAAGGAAAACACGTCTTCACAGCAGGTCACAACTTAAGAGTTTAAGATTAAAAGGCGGAGTTGGGGGAGGGGACTATAAAATACTAAGATTACTTCAGAAAAAAGTCTCAAAGTTCCGTGTGCATCTTTTTTTTTTTTTAATAATTTTATTGAATCATAATTATGTACATTGGTGCAATCACAGGGCACGATTCATATACATTCAGAAATATTTTGATCATACTGTTACAGATATCCTTCATGGCATTTCCTTGATCACTATAT